>LR812532.1:18335866-18606302 GCA_903798195.1 Danio kyathit | reverse complement strand
AGAAATAAACTCTCCCCGGGTAGATGAAGAGCGTGTCTTCGGATACGTTGTTTTTTTTTTTTTTTTTGTTAGTTTTGGCTGGCTCGGGCTTAGTAGCATTTTGTGGTGTTTCCCAAACTTGCGGTATATAGTGTATAAATACCCCAGTCTTGGGCCAGCTGAAGATTAGGGTCTACATTAATTAAGGGTGGAGGAGAGCTAGGTTCGGGGAGGTTTAATTTCTGTACCTTTTGGTGTGTGACGGTGAGATTTAAATTAATAATATTATAATTTTGAATTTGATTAGGATTAGTATTTCTATGGCGAATATTGTTGAAACGTTTATTCAGACTCCGTCTGATGACTCATTAGACTTAATGACGAAGGATCAATTATTAGAGCTGGCAATCTCATTATGAAATTGAGCTCTCTGCCCTTCAAAAGAGATCGAAGGAGGGGATAAAGCAGATTTAAAGGCGTCGCTGCTTGATCTTGACGTGCTGGTGGAAGCACCGGCTCCCATACCATCTAGTCTCGGCGCACTTTCGTTCGAGCAGCAGAAAAGAGTTGCTGATGTTGCAGCACGACACGGAATGTGAAAAAACGGCGTTTTAGACTGTGAGAAAGCTAAATAGAACATAAGATTGAGGGAGAGTCGACTGGAGCAGCAGCGAGTGCAGGTCGAGCAAAAACGCCTTGATCTTCTGAAAGAGGGTAAGTTCCCTGCTGAAAGTGCGGTAGCCCTCCTCTCCTAAATTAGATATTGTTAATTGATTGATAATTAGATATTGTTTAGTTCCACCGTTTAATGAGTCTGATGTGGAAACTTTTTTCATTTTATTTGAAAGGATTGCAAGTAGCTTATAAGTGGGAGGTGACACTGAGCGCACTTTACTACTTCAGTGTGTTTTGACCGGTAAAGCCCAGCAAGCTTATTCTGCTTTATCGGCTGCGGAGAGCCAAATTTATGAAAATGTGAAGTCAGCTGTTTTAAAGATTTATGAGCGTGTGCCGGAGAGTTATCGCCAGCAGTTTCGTTCTTTGTGGCGTGAACCAAACCAAACACACGTGGAATTCGTGAGAGATTTAACATTGCGATTTAATCGTTGGCGTATGTCGGAAGAAACGACCACATTGGATGATCTGAAAAATTTAGAGTTATTAGAACAATTTAAAAATACGCTTCCAGATACTGTTGTAACCTATATTGCCGAACGTAACGTTAAGACCGCTTCCCAGGCAGCACTGCTGGCTGATGAGTGGGAACTCATTCATAAATCTCGCGCAGAGGGGTTCAGAGGTGACCGCCTTTCTCCACGCGTACATCATTCACCTGTTCCTTTGAATCAGGCTAGTTGTTCTAAAAGTCCATCAAATAGATATGACTCGATTTGTAACTATTGCTTAGTAGAAGGGCTTTGGAAATCTCATTGTCCAGTTCTTAAATCTAAGAGTCCTAAAGCACAACTGTCTAAATCCGCTGCCTTTGAGAAGCCCGCTGCGCTCGTGGCCCCTGCACCACTGTCCGCTCAGACTGTTTCTGCTGGATCGCCGGCGAATACATCAAGTGTGTTAGACCGCCAGGATATTTTTAATCCGTTTATTTCGGACGGTTTTGTGTCACTTATAGGTGGCAATAGAGTACCAGTGAAAATTCTCAGGGATACTGGATCATCAGCTTCCTTTATTTTAGAGTCTGTATTGCCATTTTCACTGGAGTCTGACACTGGTAAGTCATTGTTAATTCGTGGTATTGGGTTGAATATATTATCTGTTCCGGTACATAAAATGACTTTGAATTGTGATCTGGTGCAGGGCGAGGTAGAGCTTGGCGTGCGACCTGTTCTGCCGGTTGATGGTGTGTCACTCATTCTTGGCAATAATCTGGCCGGCGGACGTGTTTGGGTTGGTGAAACGCCACCTTTAGTGGTTTCTAACGCGCCTCCTTATTGTGACGGCCTGGATGAGAGTGCTCAGCAACATCCTGATGTGTTTGTCGCTTGTGCTGTAACTCGATCTGTTAGCCGGGCGCAGCCTGAAGTAAAGCCTGTAAGTACTGAACGTTTTTTCCGTTAACTGATTACCCACTGGCCGTTTCTCGGGAAGAGCTAGCAAAAGAACAGCAAAATGACGTAACTTTAAAATCTCAGTATGAGCAGGTAATTGATGACGCTGAAATTCGAAACCGGGCACAGGGTTATTTCATTAGAGATGGGGTTTTATTGAGAAAGTGGTCCCCTCATGCTGGCACTTGTGTTGGTGACCCTTTTGTCCAGGTGGTGGTGCCCGTTAGATGGCGGTCGGTAGTTTTAAAAACTGCCCATGATAGTCTTGCCGGTCATGCGGGCATAAAAAAGACGTACGATCGAATTCTTCGTTATTTCTACTGGCCTCGTATAAAAAAAGATGTTGCCAGTTATGTTAAAACCTGTCATACATGCCAGCTGACTGGTAAGCCTAATCAGTCGTTAAAACCGGCGCCTCTGCATCCCATTCCTGCTGTGTGCCATCCTTTCGAGCATCTCATCATTGACTGTGTTGGGCCACTCCCTCGCTCTAAAGCAGGGAGTGAATACCTGCTAACGGTGATGTGCCAGGTCACTCGGTATCCGGCCGCGTTTCCTTTGCGTTCTATTAACACTAAGTCTATTGTAAAGGCCCTCACTCAGTTCATTTCAATTTTTGGCTTACCTAAGGTTATTCAGTCCGATCAGGGAGGTAATTTTACCTCCAAGTTGTTTGCCGAAGTCCTTTGTCATCTGGGAATTAAACACCATTTGTCCACTGCGTATCACGCCCAAAGCCAAGGTGCGCTGGAGCAATTCATTCCACCTTAAAATCTCTGCTCCGGGCTTATTGTGTTGAGATGAACCGAGATTGGGAGGAGGGTCTTCCGTGGCTGATGTTAGCAGCCAGGGAAGTAACTCAACAAAGTATTCCCAGATAGCAAGCCGACATTGAATCAATGTCGATTATTGGTTATAAGCGTCAGTATCAGTCGTCGATCAAATTTCGACATTGAATCAACGTTCTTTATTTGGTCGGTACGTCAGAAGGTTATTACATCGAGAATAAAGCATTGATTCAATGTCGAAATGAAGCTGACTCTTCAACATATAGGCTACCCGAGGCATCTGGTCGAAATCATAACATTGGTTCGATGTTGAAATGAAGTTGACTCTTCAACATATAGGCTACCCGACGCATCTGGTCGAAATCATAACATTGGTTCGATGTTGAAACTTGATTGGATCACTCGAGTCGGTTCTTTCTGCGCTAGTCAGCGCACGTGCTCATCATTTGTATCAACTAACAAACAGAAGGCAGCAGACGGAACTGTAATCTGAAGGTAAGTACGTTATTCGACATTTCACATGTTTTATTTGTCGTTTTCCCAAGAATTTATGTTAAAATGTAACTTTTTAGATGTGTAAATTAACACTTTACCACTTCCTATACGTTTTTTAATAAGCCTACATGTCGCGCTGTACATGCCCCATTGACAGCAACTAATCTATAAAGGTAACGTTAACGTAAATGAAAAGCTGTTTTGGTTATTTAATTTTTGATTTCAACACTATTAACTTCACTTTATGACTTCAATGCTTTTTAACCTGTGTAAAAATATAAGATGATCTGTCAAATCGATTTGGAATGAGCATAAAAAACATGTAAGTTAATATTTTGCTAAGCTAACGTATAGGCTAAGTTATGAGAAACGGTTCGCAAATAACATTACGTATCATCGAGCTAACGTTTAAACGAGATTTTTAACACGTATTACGCTAGCGAAGTGAATCGCTGTCAGTTTATTGTTTTGTTGCTCTATTTTCTTACATTTAGTGATAAACTCCTCGCCAGAGACGGTCCACAGCATTGAATGGGAAAAGCTTTGCCATTTCGTAAGTTGCCCACTCAATCTGTTTACGTTAGTTCTTTGTGGTTTCGTTGGTTCTGTTCCTGATTTCCTTTGTTCACAAACCATGCTTGTCTGTTTTTCTGATTGTAGCGCTATGTTCTGGTGTGCATTTTTTTTTATTTTCCTGTTCATTAAAATGTATTTTGTCTATGCTTCTCTCTTGAGGTTAGTGCAGTTTACTTGTACAAGTATCTAAACAAATGTTTGTAAACGCATGTATTTTTAAAATATTTTATATCATAAGCTTTTTAGAATTTCACAAGAAAATGAAATCCAAGATCATTTAATTTCTCACAAAATACCATGTTAACTTAATATTCTGTGTGAGGAGTCAAAAATTGTGGCAATTTTATGGTACTGATACTGTGGGTTGAACTGAAAATTTACCTTGGAATTGTACTTTGTAATAGTAGATGCTGTACCTGGTGAGATTTCCCTACTGAGTAACATGTTTTTTTTTTTCTTACACTTTTTTTTTTTTTTTTAATGGCAGTTTCTCTGAAATCTCCAGTTGAAGACATCAAGATCTGTAACCTGTGCCTGGACAGACGTCTATTCCAGTTCTGCCTACACCACACTAATCTCTCTGCCTATGTATGGATCACTGACTATTATGTTCTCTGAAGGTATTACTGGAGCAAAACAACAGCACCCATGACTGAAGTTTCTGTTAGTGACCAGTATATTTGAAATCTGAGAAAGTTTTTTTTTTTTTTTTTTTTTTTACGAGTTGCAAATGGTTTTTTCCTCTCTCACACAAACACACCAAACGACTGGTTGTGCCTATAGTACAGTGTACTGACAATCTTTTAGCGTTTTTATGGTTGTATTAAATACATTTTTATTGTTACAAAAATGTTAAGTAATTGTCACAACACGATGCACATTTGAGTTTTAACGAGAAGGAGAATTACTCAACAGGGCTCAACACTAAGGATTTTTTTGGAATTTGTGGAATTTAAAATTGAAATTAAGATGGAGAGCAGGAAGTAAAAAAACTGAATAGGAGACATAAAGGAAAGTCCGTATTTTTTAAATTCATACCATATTACAAAGAAGAAATAAATAGAAATATCATGAAGAGGACTGTTTTCTACTGAAATAAAATATATTTTCCTGCCATTGAGGCAGTAAATACTGTAAGCTACTCAAATGAAAAAAACAAAACTATAGTAAAAACTATAATGAATTTGAATGAACCATACTATAGTTAATTACTTAAATTGTTTACACAGTCAGTTTACTATACTACAGTATGCTGTGGCATTCATTAACAAGAAGTTGTACTATACATTATACACTTCACTATAATGTGATTCAAAAACATAGTGTTTTATATTTTAGTGTATATATATATATATATATATATAGATATTTATTTATTTTCATGCACATAATGTTATCTTTCAGAGATCCTTATAAAAAAAAAAAAAACAGATGAAAGCATAAAACCATTTATCCTAAATTTATTAATTTTATTATCATCATCGTTATTATTGGTTTGGTTTTTTTTTGCTAGTGGAGGGGCAAGCACTAGTGCTCCACAATACAATAGTCTAGTTTTGCTCACAAGGGTAGCCTTTCTTTTTTGTTCTGTTGATGAACCAGCCACAAACATCCAAAGCTGCTGCACATCTCATTATGGTTGTTTACTTTATTCTGATGGAATAAATATATGTAATATCTCTTTATTAGCTCTTTTAAAGCTCTCAAATGAATTATCGCGTTCAAAAATTTTGGAACTTACAAAAACTTTCGCATTTCTCATTTTGGCTGATTAATCTTCTGATAGCGATTACTAAGTAGAAAAATCACTTCCTGCCCTCCATCTGAATTTTCCTCGTCATTAATAACATCATGTGCAAATCTATTATGTTTACTTTTCCTTTTCTAGTTTGCTTTCACAAGAGGACAACATATCTGCGCATGAGGAATTGGTAGCCCACAAACTCTTTTTAAACACATGGAAGTGTGCATCACATCACCTGTGTGTGCAGCACAAAACCCTCGTGAGTGGTAATAACCTGTGTCTTATGCGTGTGCGATCATCCTCTGATTCTCCTGCTTTTTCTCATCCGAACACTTATTTTTGTCAGTCATGCTGCTTCTCGATTATATGATCACATTTGCATGCATTTTGAAAAATGTTCAGAGGCAAATTTTAAACTTAAGTGTCAAACTGTCCTGAGCATCTTTCATGCTGGCCCTAGGCCATTCTGATTACCGAGCCCTGCTCAAGTTAAAAATGCATTTTAAAGACCACAAGTTAATTGGAACATTGAGCTGCAAACTGATAAATAGTCCTAGATTCACAATTATGAGATATGAGACCTGGTGAAGAAGGCATCATCATTATATGCATAGTTCACTCAAAGATGAAAAATGTACTCAATACAAACATATCATTACTTTAACATAGTTAATTTTAAAGTTTTTATCTGCATCTTAAATTTTGCATCTTTTAAGCAATGTATTTCCGTGCATGTCTTTATAAATACTTTTTTCAATTTTTCTAAAAAAGTTTACAGTCCTTAAATCATTGTATGGATATACTGACATCTTATCAACATCCACTTAAATAATACATTTAGGTATTAACATGTAAATATTATTAACATTTAGGGATGCATCGATATAATTTTAAAATATTTGACTCGTGATGTTACTTTTTCCATTATAATTGTTTATTCATTTATGTTACTTATGAAGACAGGCAAGAAAATATTTTGCTTAAAAGGTGCTCTAGTTTTAAGATGCTGGGTGGTTCCATATGAATAAAAAACAATGTTTAAGATAAATGCATTTTGTGTTTACATATGGTAAAACCAAACCAGAAACGGTTTATCGAGGGTTTTTAGTCATTTATTGTGTTTTAAAGTCAAAATGTTTGCACCTTCCTTGACAGCTTTTTTTTTTTTTAGCTTGAGTTAGATTTAAGAAAATTTTAGTATAATTAATAGTTTATTTGTTTGATCTACTTTTGTATATCATTACACATATATGATTTTTTTGCAATCTAACAAAAATAGCATACTCTAGGGAAAAGTTATTGCAAGAAATACAATTATCGCATTGTTTAACAACAATATCATATATAGCATAATTCTCAATATTGTGCAGGCCTACTTGTGGCAGTAAACAGGATTAATACAACTTGATACAATCAAGAATCAGCAGAATTGAGAAAAAAGTGGTCTCACGAGATAAAGAACACAGCTGAAAACATACAGAGAACAAAAATGAGAGGATGATCACCAGGGCTTGTGATGCACACCTCTAAGTATTTTAAAAGAGTTTGTGGGTTTACATGTACAAGTCAGAATTATTAGCCCCCATTGAATTTTCTTTTATTTTTAAAATATTTCCCAAATGATGTTTAACAGAGCAAGGAAAAGGAATCACTGTATGTCCGATAATATTTTTTGTTCTGGAGAAAGTCCTATTTGTTGTATTTTTTTTTTGTAACATTTTAATACTTTGTTTTCATATGTAAAGATATTTTTATATTACTGTACATCCTGTGTGTATTCAGCAATGTGTAAGCCTTTGGACCCGCATAGGCGCATAACTACCGCACTCTGCGCTGGACTTTGAAGCAGCTTTTACCACCCCTAACCCCAACCGTCATTGGGTGATGGTCAAATCGTACTAATTTGTACGAATTAGATCGTACAAATTCATACGAATTAGCCACTAATGAAAAAGTTACGAATTGCCGCGAGTTGCTTTTACATGCTCAACAATCTATTTCAGTTTCTCAAAATAGCAACGCGCCAATGATGGGCCTTAACACATCTCCTTTATTGACCGGAACACCCATGAGTCCACAAAGTGGCGCAAATAAATTTGCTATTTAAACATATAGTAAAATGTAAAAAATTAGTGTTGGGCTGGTCTGAAAATAGCAACAAATCGGCAACATTGCGCCTTCAAACGTTGCGCCACAATTGTTAAAATAGAGCCCATAATCTTTAAAATAATGACATTATCATATATAATATAGACATTAAAATTTGCAAATATGACAGGTTTGTAATGCGGAGCATTTACGGAGCATTCATTATTTCCTTATCAACCCGCACAGTTGAGCAGTGGATGAACACAAACAAAAATATAATTCATATATTTTTCTTGGGAAAAATATTTTTTTTAAAACGAATTTCGTTTAGTATAATTAATTACTAATAAAGATTAAGATAAAAACCTAATTTCAATGTATTTTTGTTGGTCCTATATCTACAAAATAAACAAGAATAACGAATAACGTTTAAGGTGCTTCAAAACAAGTCCGCTGTATGCCTCAGGGCCTTAACACAACTGGTTTGTTAAATAAATAAATAATATAGCCTAAATAAAACTAAAGTGAAATATTCACCGTTTCAGAGAGCAGGAAAATATCAGAAAAGTGCTGAAATGCTGGTTATTTTACAAGAGTGGTTTTACAAATTTCAGAGGAAATATCTAGCTAAATATTAGAGGAAAAATAAACCTGACAAAAAATCCTATCAATGTCATAGCGAATGCTCTTAAATAATGTGGTGTTGAGATGATGCGGGGTTTGTTGCGGACGAAATCGAAGGGGGGAGACGCGCCGTGGACGTCGCCTTGACTGCTCTGCCATCCTAGGATGCGCGGCCCTGTGTCAGTCATATACAGTGTGTTTTTAACAGAAGCTTTAAAGAGCACGTGCGGTGACCGCAGTGATTCTCAGCTCTGACGAGACGCAGTTTAAAGTAGTTTTGTTTTTGTACATATAGATTTTCATTGCTTTAAATTATTTTATTATTTACAGTTTGTATATAAAACGAACGCTTAGCTTATTGTTTGCAGTGATATTTATAATAGGATCATGTGCATTGCATATGATTATTCAGTATACGTTACATTCTTTGGTCGCAGCGCTGTATTTTATTTGCTGCATTTAGTCATTAAACTGATATTTTGAATAACAATTATTGTAATTTAAAAACAAGCTTGCAATTCTTACCGGTGGTTGTAATATTTGAAGCTTGTTCTCAGACAAGTGTCTGGGTCACAAATACTTTGTATTTCTGGAAAATCGGGGGTGGAATTCTAGTAAATGGTGGCACTGTAGACAAATGGCTTTTTTTTTATTTTTTTATTTATTTATTTTTTTATTTATTTGTTTATTTATTGACCCTGCTAATCCAGCAAGAATGTTTTTTCTATGGTTGCATCTAGGGATGTTAACGATTACTCGATCATCGATTAATTGTCGATAAGCCTTTAATCGATAGAGCTTATCGATGACCGATTAAACATGGACATATAAAGGATAAGTTATGCTTTGCACTGCGAGACACTTATTCACGAGTTTACACATTACATAATCAAGTGTGTGCAGTTTACATGACCATGGAGTCACTCTCTTGACTGCATATTGGGCGATGCATAAAACGCGGGGATCTCGGTTATATTTACAGGTGCTGCCGTTAATCTGCGGGTCAGGTAATCAAAAAATAGGTCGCATGATATTTAAGTATGGGTGGGTCACGCACGCGTGGATGAAATAATTGGTCATGCAAACTTTAACTATTTTCTCTGAAATATGAAGGTGTTTTAAGCAATCTTGACAGACTGGCACAAATATGCTTTCATTTTAAAAATCGCTCATCACGGCTAGACATGCGGTGAACATCTCCGTTCTCACAGGTTTCTGCTCTCATCATCAATCACTCTCAGTCTGGGAATATGTTAATGCTGCGAATTTTGTTAAGCCTGTCCTGGCTCATTGTGGTCAAATTGCTTGCTTTAATGGAGGATAGGCTATTGTGTATTGAGGATATAGGCAAATATATCGCAGAGAGCTGAGACCCGCATGACGACTTTAAAGACGATATTTAGCTTGTTTCGGATGATATATTACATGTTTTAAATACATTATTATATAAAATGAACAGCATTATTATTTTAATCATCATCATTAATAATAAAGGAACTACAAATAATTTACCAGCTTCAGCTGTTCACATCAACATCACTTGGCCGGCATTTCGGACTTCAGCACCACGCATCTTTAGCATAAATTGAAATAGACTTTCCTTCCTAAAGGGAAAAATACAATAATTTTTAAAATTGCAAGGCGATTATAGACATGTATTTGCAAATTCTCACACATCAGCATGTGAAAAATTAATTAGCTTATTTCCATTGCGCGCTCTCTCTCTCTCTCTCTCTCTCTCTCTCTCTCTCTCTCTCTCTCTCTCGCAGCAGCCGACGCGCGCTGCACGTGAGGGCTCTACCATACACAGCCACATCTCATAACAAATTAATTTGCAACTTTGTTGCATAAAAATAAAAGGCTAAATAACTAAATTTAATTAACAAACAAATCAAATAAAATTATTTGTAAAAATGAAACTACAGAAAAAAGAAAGTGAAAAGAACTGAAACCATCTCAACTGATCTGTTCTGGAATAACAGGTGCTGCAATCGAATTAATTCGATGGAATGATAAAAACAGACAAGCGCATATTTCAGAAAATAGCCTATTTTATTTAATTAAAAAATATGTTAGGCCTATAATTATTTATATAGGCTATATATATAAAAATTATATATATATATATATAATTATATATAATTTTTTTTTTTTTTAATAGTCTATAATAAATTACCATTCGTTTTGGCTTTAACAAATTATTGAACAGGTTATTAATAACTTATCAAAGAACATTTTACTGAGCTCAGTGAAATGTTTTGCATGTAGACTAATATTAGAGCCATGGCTGCGGCGCGTCGGCAATAGTCTAAACAAAATAGTTTCTATTATCAGACAAACGATAAACGCATATACCAAGCGCAACATTATGTTAGATTTTAGCAAATACAGAGGTGACACTGTTAATGACTACTTTTGTGATGATGATCAGACATGAAGCCGCGGCGCGCTCTACTAAAAAAAAACATGCATAAATGCACCGCAGAAACAGTCACGCGCAGACGGTGAGACCTCCCGTCTGAAAGGACTTTAATGCATGCATCCTTGTTTCTTCTGTGCGAAGATAAATATAATTTCATTTGCTTTCATCCATTTATATTATATGCATTTGCAGCAGTCCCGCTGATAACGGCATGGAACCATCGAACCACCCGAAGTCAAATCCTGTTCTGCGGACCCGCGCCGCACTGTTGCAGAGTCTTTTAGCTGTAAGAGCGCGGTGATTTGCATTGGTTTGAATTATTTTCTGAGATAAAACATAATGCAAATGAAGTAGATTATTAAATAAGTTTTAAAAAAGCAGCCGAAAGTTTAAACCTATTCAATACGTTTACAAACGGTTAAATAAATGAGCAAATTAGAAACATAACACCATATATCGTGTCGGCGATCTCACAGGGGGACTATATGGCAATCTGAAAATGTCTTATATTTCCCAACACTAGCATTGGTCTGTCATAGCCTAAATGGTTTGTTCTTCACTGAAGCTTTAACAGAAGCGTGTGCCGCATGTTCACCTCTGACGCATCGAGCCTGTAGCCTAGTTTGGGTTTTTTACATATAATGTTGATTACTTAAAATGTCTTATTTTTTATTTTTATAGTTTATATCTATAAAATGAATGCTTAGCTTCTTTCGTTGTGATGATTAAGCAAGAATCATAATGCATTGCATATTCGGCTCATTCTTCAGTAGCCTAGATTCCTATGTATTTTATAAACATATGGTTTATAAGGATTAACGATTAATCGATTGATTGATCGTTAATTTAAATGATCATCGATCACGGGATTTTGTAGAAACTGACATCCCTAGTTGCATCTGAATTTTAGTTTCTGTGATTGTATCTTTCTCAATTAATTAAATAAATGTTGTTCTTTAAACCGCTTAAACATTGTGATTTAAACCTGTGTTTTGACCCTAATAGTTAATTTTGTTATGCACATCTGAAATAAAATGCATTTTTTACTCTAATGAAAAATACATGTTGAAATAGAACACAAATAGACAAATGTATTTAATATTCTACAGTTTTACTTTTTGAGTAAATGGTTTTGACTGTTTTAGTCAGTAATTTAAATGTTTTCTGTTTGTTTAAGTGTAAAAGGTTTGAATGAATGGATGCTCTTAACGGATATTCACAGCTGTGTATTTTTATCAATAAAAAATGATGACAGATTGTGGTGTGTTTTGTCATATGTACAGAATAAATTATATTATGTATTCTTGTAAAAAAAATTGTGATTAGGTCATATGGATTGGTTTAATGTTGAAAATGTTGTTTAAGCATTCATTTCAATGTTAAATCATTTAGATAGATTTTATGTTGAATATGTGTGGATTCTACGTTGTTCCAATCGACTTAAAATCAACATCATGTCAACATTAGATAGACAAACTAATTAGGTCGATTATATGTTGAATATGTGTGGATTCTACGTTGTTCCAATCGACTTAAAATCAACATCGTTTTAACATTAGATAGACAAACTAATTAGGTCGATTACATGTTGAAAATATGTGGATTCTACGTTGTTCCAATTGACTATAAATCAACATCATTTCAACGTTAGGTGGACAAACCAAATATGTTGATTACATGTTGAAAATGTGTGGATTCTATAACATCGTTTCGATCGACTGAATATCAACATCGATTCAACGTTGGGTAAGTAACCAATTGTGTCGATTTCAGGTTGGATTTGAATGGAGTGCCTGACGTCGTTTCAACATTACCCCGATGAGCAAAACGATGTTGAATCGATATCAAAAGAAACGTTGATTTTTGGTTGAAATGATGTCATTTTGCTATCTGGGTTGGTTATAGCCCGAATGAACTCGTGTTTGCGCATAAAGTCTGTGGTGTGCTGTGCGCATAAAGTCCGTGGTGTGCTGGCTGTCTTGTACGATCAGTGGACTGATTTAGATCCGCCTGAGAACTTGTCTGACTATGTTTTGGGTTTTCGTCGACGGCTTTCGTTGGCCTGGGAGCTGGCTAAAGAGCAGCTGGGTAGTTTCCAGAAAAAGATGAAACGGCTGTTTGACCGTCGCACTGAACACCGACAGTTTAGCGTGGGTGACCAGGTTGTTGCGCTTCTCCCAGTGTTGGGATCGCCTTTCCAAGCCAAATACGTTGGGCCGTATAAGGTGATACACATTGGCAGTAATGATAACTACACTATTTTAACACCAAATCGAAAAAAAAAATCACAAGTTTGTCACGTTAACATTTTAAAGCCATATTTTAATCGAGACAAAACCACACCAGTGCAGATAAGTTCTGTAGCTCTCGCGAATGGCTTTCCTGAGCATTATTCGCATTATGTGACTGACAGGCAGGAGGATGAACTGAAGTCGCCCGATGATTGCATGTTGTAGGGTAAGTTAAGGAATTCTGAGACTTTTAAAGAGTTGTTGTTTAATCTTAAAAATCTAGATGCCATTCAACAACAAGAATTAATGAAATTGTTATCTGAGTTTCCACAGTTATTCTCCAATGTACCGACACAAACGAGTGTTTTGACTCATAATATAGACGTGGGGGAATCCATGCCTATTCGTCAGCGTTTTTATCGAGTTCCTGTAAATAAACGTGATGCATTGAGGGCAGAAGTCCAGTATTTGCTCGATAATCAATTGGTTGAACCCTCTTCCTCTAGCTGGTCATCTCCGTGTCTTTTAGTTCGGAAGTCCGATGATAGTTTCCGTTTTTGTACGGACTATAGAAAATTAAATTCAGTTACAAAACCAGACTCCTTTCCTCTACCGAGGATGGAGGATTGTATCGATCAGGTTGGTGCCGCAAAATTCGTGACTAAATTAGATTTACTTAAGGGCTACTGGCAGGTACGGTTAAGTGAGCGTGCGCGTGAACTATCATCGTTTATAACACCTGACGGGCTATTCTCTTACCGGGTGATGAGCTTCGGCCTGCAAAACGCACCCGCGACGTTTCAAAGGTTGATGAATAAAGTAGTCGCGGGATTAGAGGGTGTGACCGTTTATTTGGATGATACTATTGTGGTAAGTGACAGTTGGCCGGAGCATCTTTGTCGTTTGCGCTCTCTTCTTGATCGCCTCGCACAGGCCAATCTTACCATCAATTTGGCTAAATGTGAGTTTGCAGGGGCGACCGTGACGTACCTGGGCAAGGTGGTGGGACAAGGACAGGTGCGTCCGGTGAGGGCAAAGGTGCGGGCGATAGATGAATATCCGGTGCCTGCCACTAAAAAGGAACTAATGCGTTTTTTGGGTCTGGTAGGTTTCTATCGCTGTTTTTGTAGAAATTTTTCCACAGTGGTTGCCCCTTTAACTGACCTGCTTAAGTCCAAAGCTTTATTTGTTTGGTCCGAGTCATGCCAGGCTGCGTTTGAGGCAGTGAAAGCTCTGCTTACGTCGGCACCAGTCCTGATGGCTCCTCGGCTAGGAAAACCATTTAAGATTATGGTTGATGCCAGTAAAGAGGGAGCGGGTGCAGTGTTACTCCAGGAGGATGATGCGAGTATTGAGCGTCCTGTTTGTTTTTTTTCACGAAAATTCAATAGTTACCAACGGAATTATTCAACCATCGAAAAAGAAGCGCTCGCGTTAATCTGGGCACTCCCACACTTTGAGGTGTATGTGGGAGGAGATAGTTCACCTTTAACAATTTATAGTGATCACAATCCACTTACATTTTTGCACTCGCTTAAAAATCCTAACCAACAGCTTATGCGCTGGTGCTTGTTTCTTCAACCTTTTCACTTGGATATTCGGCACGTAAAGGGTTCTGAAAATATAGTGGCCGACGCACTGTCTAGGGCACCCGTGTAATTATGGGTTTGTATTTACTTATTAATTTTGTATTATTTATTATTATTTTTGAAATGCATGCATTTAATTGTTTGTGTAACGGAAACGTTGTTTCCTGTTTCTAAGAGGGAGGGTGTGACGCCTGCTGCGCTGCGGTTTGTTTGCTCTGTCTGTCTGTTTGTCTTGCTCCCTCTACAGACGCGCTGCAGCAGTGCCAGGTATAATCAGGTGGATGGAGAACAGCTGAGTTGAAAGTGTGCGCTCTTATATCAACGTCCTGCTCCTGTTTGGGGAGATCCTTTCCCGATGCTAAGGCTTGGACGGAGACCAGCATTGTGCGATTTGGCGAAACGTTTTGCTTCATGTTTGATCGTAGTGGCCTTAAAATAAATTTTTGGAAACGTGATTTTGGCTTCCCCCTCCTTTTTTCTTGTTTCGCCTCGCGGGCGTAACATCACTCAAAAATGAAAAATGTACTCAATACAAACTTATCAGTAAATTAGAAGTTTTCTATATTTTGTGATTCATGATTTTTATTTTTCCCCAATTATTAGGCTTTTGAATCGCAGTATGAGACCTTGATCTGACAACTTTTAACCTTAAAAAGTTGTACATTTATTAACACTTTTAACAGTGTCAAGTCAATATTCTCTGTGTTGGTGTTGTATATTATGCTACAAACACCTTGTAATAAACTGCCAGTACAATTCCTGTTATTTTACAGACTTATTTCTCTATATATTATTTCTTAAACATTATATTATTTCAAACTACTAAAATGTCAATAAAAAAAAGTTTTGCGTAAACTGTTGAGTTGAATTTTCAACATCAAAAGTTGACAGAGCAGAGATCAAGATCCCATAATGCAATACACAACCGTAAATAAACCCAAAACCCAAAATACAGAAACTGTTAATTAACATATATATTTTTACAGTGTATTTACTCACATCAAGTGGTTATAAGCCCTTATAAATTATTTCTTCTTTTGAACACAAAGCAAGATATTTTAAAGAAAGATGAAAACCAGTATCCATTGACATCCATTCTAGGAAAAACAACTATGTTAATGGTTGTGTTTAACAGCAGAAAGAAACTAATCCAGATTTTGTGAAGTGAAAGGTGATTAAGTGATGACAGAATTTTCATTTTTGAGTGAACTCAACCATATCTTTGCTTTGGCTCTTGACAAAGGCGGTCACACTTTTTCCCTCTCCGTCCCTTATCTTCCCTGGCTGGCTCCTCTTGTCTTGTCTATTCTATCACTGAGACTCTCCGTGCCCTGCTATCCAAACGAATAAGGAATTATGGATCTGATCAACTGGTCTTTGAACGCGATTGACACCATCTTCTCGACGAGAAGTTTAGGCTCGGGAGAGCCCACTTGCCCTGCCGGGACGTTTGCAGCTGGATACATGATGGACGGGTGGGAGAAGTGGCGCGTCGTGTGCCTGGCTGCTCTGTCCCTGGAGGATATTGAGGATATCTACCTATTCGGAACTTTGATAACAGGGTTTCTGCTGATGGGCTTATGCGGCGCCCTGGGATATCGACGATTGATGAAAGCGGTCAGCGCATCTCAAAACCCCACCAAGCTGGCCGGCTTGATTGAAACTATAGTGGGCAGAAATGCTAATATTCAGACTGCGGCGTTATAGCGCAAATTGGAAAACATCGGGGTGAAATTAGCGGCTTTGCAACATGATCTGGCCAGACCTGGAGACCAGTGATGGACATTAAATATCTGTGAAATGGCCAGATATTGTCCTAAATTTGAAATACTTCATTCTCTTTCGGCTCCCAGTGTTTTTCCAGCCAGACGGCCTCGGCTGGAGAAAAACAACTTCTCCCGGATAGCAAGATAAGGAAGACGCTCTGATATCCCTGCTCCCTGTCAAGGACACCTGTTGGACTATACAGGCTTACACACACACACACACAGTTACAGATAGACTTCACTACCGAGTCCCTCATCCCACGCCTTCGTGTGCTTTCACCCACTGGAGGGGGTGGGCGGGTCTGGGACCAGCGCTTTTCAGCTGCAGGCCAGATGGCTGCCCGCCCTTGCCGGACTATATCCACACCCCCTTTCCCATCCCCTGTTGCGATGTTCTGTCTTGTCTATGTATGTGCTTGGTTGCCAAGGCTGGTTTTTATCCTTGATCTGACTCTGCCCTAATCTTAGAGCTGAGTGAGAAGGACTTTTTTTTGCCTATCTTTCCTTATGTATCTTATTTCCCTTTTCTAAATAATACCTCCCCTTGACTTGTCTTCCCCTGAAATGTCTGTGTATGGTCAGGTGGGGGTGGGGTAGGGGGTTCCAATTTCGCTATATGTCAGTGTATGTGAATACATGGAAGTATATGTGACAATAAACAGCATATCATCATAAGGCAACAATTAAAATTAAAACCTGCTTTATTTCGTTTTACATTTTAACTGCAAATTCTTAAGAACAATGATTTAAAATGAATTTTTGCATATAGTAGGCAACAACGTTATTATATTTTCATCAATAGCTTGTTAAATTTAGTTTTTATTTTGTTGTATAATGTAGCTTATGCATAATCTGAATCACTGACAAAATACAAGCTATAGAACCCTTCAGATAAACAAACAGACAAACAAACAAGAACAGCACACATAGTACTGTATGTAACAAATTCATATAATAAAATATGTCTTAAACTTATGACTTCAAACAAAATCCAGAGCATGGGTTTGTATTTTTATTATGCTTTAGAGGTTCACCTTTTGCATTTATTTAACATTCAAAAATATATAATTCTCATATTGTCATGATTACCATTGTCAATGTCCGCACTGCGATGTAAGATTTTATCACATTTTCCCACTCCTAATTCCCACCCTTAACATATATACACACACTGCACGATATTGGGAAAATATGCAATATTGTTGTTGGATATTGGGATAAAGATTTTTTTTTTTTTTGCTATAACATAGAGAAATGTAAAGAAAATCATCTGTGTTATGATCATACGAAAATATTGTAAACACATAAATTATTCAACATACTAAAATTTTCTTAAATCTAATTCAAATCGGTCCAGTATGGTGCAAACTTTTTGACTTTAAAACACAATGCATGTCTAAAAAACCTTGGTAGATATTTTAATTTCTGGTTTGGTTTTACCATAGACATGTAAACACAAAATGCATTTATCGCATAATTTTTATTCACTTTAACATTGTTAATTTTAAAGTTTTTATCAGCATCTTAAATTCCGCATCTTTTAAGCAATGTATTTCCTTGCATGTCTTTATAAATAAATTTTTCAAATTTTCTAAAAAAGTGTACAGTCCTTAAATCATTGTATGGATATACTGACATCTTATCAACATCCACTTAAATAATATAAGTAGGTATTAACATGTAAACATTAGTAACATTTAGGGATGCATCGATATAATTTTAAATTATTTGACTATTGATGTTACTTTTTCCATGATAATTGTTTATTCATTTATTTTATTTATGAAGACAGGCAAGGACAAATTTTGCTTAAAAGGTGCTCTAGTTTTAAGATGTTTTTAAGAAGTTTTTATCGAGGGTTTTAGTCATTCATTGTGTTTTAAAGTCAAAATGTTTGCACCTTCCTTGACAGCTTTTTTTTTTTTTTTTAGCTTGAATTAGATTTAAGAATTTTAGTATAATTAATAGTTTATATGTTTGAAATAATTTAGTATATCATTACACATATAATTTTTTTGTAATCTAACAAAAATGGCATACTCTAGGGAAATGTTATTGCAAGAAATATAGTTATCGCATTGTTTACCAACAATATCACATATAGCATAATTCCCAATATTGTGCAGGCCTACTTGTGGCAGTAGACAGGATTGATACAATCGAGAAGCAGCAGAATTAAGAAAAAAAGTGGTCTCACGAGATAAAAGACTCAGCTGAAAACATACAGGGCACAAAAATGAGAGGATGATCACCAGGGCTTGTGACGCACACCTCTAAGTATTTAAAAAGAGTTTGCGGGTTTACATATACAAGTCAGAATTATTATCCTTCATTGAATTTTTTTCTTTTGAAAAATATTTCCCAAATTATGTTTAACAGAGCAAGGAAAAGCAATCACTGTATGTCCGATAATATTTTTGTTCTGGAAAAAGTCCTATTTGTTTTATTTTAGCTAGAATAAAAGCAGTTTTTAATTTTTTAAGGTCAAAATTACTAGCCCCTTAAAGCTATATATATTTTTTCGATTGTCTGCAGAACAAACTATCGATGATGATTTGCCTAATTACCCTAACTTTCCTAGTTAACCTAATTAACCCAGTTAAACCTTTAAATGTCACTTTAAGCTAAATACTAGTATCTTGAAGAATATCTAGTCAAATATTATGTACTGTCATCATGGCAAAGATAAAAGAAATCAGTTATTAGAAATTAGTTATTAAAACTTTTGTTTAGAAATGTGTTGAAAAAAAATCTCTCCGTTAAACAGAAAATGGGGGAAAAAATAAACAGGGGGGTTAATAATTCAGGGGGCTAATAATTCTGACTTCAACTGTATACATACAGTAGAGTGGGCGAAATTAGCATTGAACATGTCACCATTTTTGTTTTTTTAACAAAATATATTTCTAAAGATGCTGTTGACTTGACATTTCCCCTGGATGTTGGTAACAACCAACCAAAGAAATCCAAATATGCAAAGAAAACAAAACAAATTAGTTTACAAATGAAGTTATGTGTAATAAAATGAAATGACACATGAAGGGAGGTGTAGAAAGGTAGTGAAAGTCCAGATAGCAGCTGAAATCTCTCAGTAGTTCTTCAGCAACCCTCTGCCCTTCCTCAGTGTAAATGAAGATCAGATGCTTCAGTCCAACATCTACATTAGCAGGAGGATGAAGATGAAACCAAAGTGGACATTTCAGCAAGACAATGATCCAAAACACACCCAAGGAGACTCTCAAATGCTTTCAGAGAAAGAAAATACAAAATAAAGCTCAGATTTGATAGACAAGACCAACAGGACCATCAAGATTTTACACTCTTTTGAAGTCTGTGAAAAAATATCCCACCTGAGCAATGCATGTGACTTCATTCTCCATATGAGAGGTGTCTTTGCTGTCATCACCAAAAAAGCCTTTTATACGAAGTAATAAATACATTTCAGTAGTTCAGCACTTTCTTCTTGTGTCATTCCATTATTACAAATAACTTTTATAGTTTATATTACTTTTATATTATAAGGCTAAAGCCTTATAATATATTTTTTTATTTTGTATGTTTGTATTGTTTGGGACTTTGCCAAAAATTGGTTAAATTCTATGTCAACAGCTCCTTTATAAATATTATTTCCAGGAAAAAAAACATGGCAATGTGTTGAATACTTATTTCCTCCATTTTGTATTATAATGAATTAGTTGTACTTTTACTGCCAGTATTCCTCATTTCATGGCATTCCTTTCAAAATAAAATAAATAAATATGTGAAGATGACACGGTGGCTCAGTGGTTAGCACTGTTGCCTCACAGCAAGAAGGTCCCTGGTTCGAGTCCCGGCTGGGTCAGTCGGTGTTTCTGTGTGGACTTTGCATGTTCTCCCCGTTTTGGAATGGGTTTCCTTCGGGTGCTCCAGTTTCCCTCACCGTCCGCTATGTAAAACGTGCTGGATAATTTGGCGGTTCATTCTGCTGTGGCGACCACTGATGAATAAAGGGACTAAGCCGAAGGAAAATGAATGAATGCATGAATGAATAAATGTGTAAATATATCATGGGAATCAAATTTTTTTACAGATCTGTCCTACAGTTATTAGTACTAGCAGTTACTTTTTCACTGTGTCTTAACTATATTGAGGCTTCACTGTCATTTTTGAACATTCATTCATTTTCTTTTTGGCTTAGTCCCTTTATTCATCAGTGGTCGCCACAGTGGAATGAACCGCCCACTTATCCAGCATATGTTTTACGCAGCGGATGCCCTTCCAGCCGCAACCCATCACTGGGAAACATCCATACACACTCATTCACAAACATACTATTTAGTTTACCCAATTCACCTATACCACATGTCTTTGGATTTGTGGGGGAAACCAGAGCACCCAGAGGAAACCCATGCCAACACGGGGAGAACATGCAAATTCCACACAAAAACGCCAACTGACCCAGCCAAGGCTCGAACCAGTGACCTTCTTGCTGTGAGACGATCGTGCTACTCACTGCGCCACTGTGATGCCGTAATTTTTAAACATTCTTTTGCAAAACAGTTAGCATTTTTTTGCATTAGTTGCAATTGATAATTTTTGTTATTTATTTGTTTATTCTGTTTCATGACCTTAATCAGTCTTAACATTCATGTTACATTGTATAGGCCAAACACTGTAGATTATTGCACATATTATAGCCTATATTGTGTGCAAAATCATACAATATATACATACCCAAAATGTCTACAAAAAATTAAATAAAATTTTTTTCTAAAATTGTGATTTGTGCAACTAATGGAATGTATGACTGTTGTGTTTGTGAGAGAGAAAGAATCAAAGTAAAAGTTTACTTCCAAACTTCCAAAACATTTTGTTCATGACTTTACTGAAATATTGTATAGAATTTTCACTGCCATGGTTCTTCAGTTTTGCTACAATAATGCTAAATACAATTTATGTACTTATTTATTGTATTTAACGAAGGATGATTTGTTCATTGGTTAATGATTAGGCTACTCGATAATCGATTGATTGTCGATAACCCTTTCAATCTCCATAACCGATTACTTTTATTTTTGAACATTAATCGAAACTGAATTTTTTACTGGCAGTTCATTCCGCTGTGGCCACGCCAGATTAATAAAGGGATTAGGCCAAATAGAAAATGAATGAATGAATATTTAACTTTTTATTTTATTTACATAATTTTATTTACCAAAGCAGGGGTGCGTTTCCAAAAACCATCATTAGCCAACTAAGGTTAAGTTCCATTGAACATTCGCAAACTGCATTGCAAACTTGGTCCGTTTACCTGTAGCATATGGTTGTGTTCTATTCCCAGTTATCCCCACACGCCCTATTCATTTAATGTTCCAACATTTAAATTTGGAATGATTAAAAAACATTTAAGTCATCTCTTTTAGGTGTGATTTGCTTTCAAACTCTTTTTACAGTTTAGTTTTAGCAATCTTTATATTGACAGTTGCGTTCCCTTCATAGTGCACTTTGAAAACATTTATGCCATTTTGAACACAGCCATTGTTCACGACGTAAGCTATAGGTGATCTATTATTTAAAAGCGGAATTTACGTTACATTTCCAAAGCTTGTGAAAACAAAAATATATAGCATAGGTTAATGCTTTTAATTTATAGTTGGTTATTTATTAATAAATGTATCTATATGACATGGGCCTGTTGGTTAGAACGTTTCTGCAGTGGTTTGAATGTGTCAAATTGTAAGTAGACATTTAAAAAATAAACAATATCCTAATAATAATAATAAAAACAATGATAATAAATGTATCATTATTGTTATAATTATTATTATTAGCCTATTAAGTATGATTTTCTTTTCTTAATAAATGGCCTACTGTAAATTACAAGCATTAGCCTAATGATTTTTCAGACCTGCACAACCCTAATTTCACGTTTTCCACCACGTTATTTAAATATGTTGGAGCACAACATAGTGCTGGTTGGCTCCCAAATTTTTAACACACTAGTCTGAGGTGTGTACGAGCCCATCCAGAGGATCTGTAATGAGCCGATCTCGTGACTTTGTTTTGATGAGATTAACTTTGGAAAAACACGTTCACATGATGCATTTGAATGGGGAAAAACGAGAACATCAAGGGCAAACTCCCCTGTTCTTCTCACCTTCCTTTTGAGCACTACTTTTTAAAACTTCACTGCTTAAACGATTAACCTCAACCTGAAAACGACTGAAGCACGGCCGCGCGCAGCCAGTGTTGCCAGATGTAGCTGACTGATTCCAGCCCAAAAACTGTCCAAAACCTGCTGAAATGCAAAAAATCTGGCAACATTGCGCGCAGCAGGAATGTTAACTCGTGAGAGAGAGCCATTCTCCACGTTGATTGGCTGAGAAGATGTAAAGTAAGATGAGATAGAAAACGTGTCTAACTCCACCTTCTCCTGTCACAGACAGTAGACACAAGATGCAGCTATCAATAAGTATAGAAGCCCTAAGATTACAATGAAACTCATTTTAAATGCCATACATTTCTGAAATTATCGTACATTATAGGATTTTTTTCATTATTGATCGTACAGAGGTCGGAATTATCGTACAAATACAATAATTATCGTACGTCTGGCAACACTGGTGGGCGGGGTTTCTTCTGCTACTTTGCTTCGGTTTATTGAGAAGTGCCATTCAAATACACACAAATCTATGCTATTAAAAGTATAATTAAATGCATAAGCTTTTAACAGTTTAATGAGGCAATAATTACTTTTTTTATCAGATCAAAAATAAATCAATAGCCAACATTGCATAAAGAATTAACAACAACATCAGTTTCATAATACGTTTTAATTTTAGTGCACATTTTTCATCAGGGATAGCACAGTTTGAGTACACTTGGACAATCCTAAATTTATCTTAACTACTGAAGACTAACTTTTAGCAAATTGACTACAAAATCAGTTTGCGAAAAGAGAGCACTTCAAGAACATGATGTAATTGTATTATATAACATGTATTTTAATGCACTTTTTGGGTAGTAATAACTATTGTAATATTTTAGGTGAACTTAAGTGTCACATTGGGAAATTGCTATACATTTTTGTTATATTTTAAATAATTTATAAGTGTATTTTATTTGTAAATCTATTATATTTAAAAGTGCAATAAAATATGGTTAGTATTCTTGTAACCAAGGATAGACGCTGACAACAGGATACGGATCCAAATGCAGGGTTTTATTAAGGGATGGTCAGGCAAGCAATGATCAATACAGGAGCAAACAGATGTATGAAGGCAATCCAGAAACGTAGTCAATATAGAAGGCAGATGGTCACAAGGCTGGCAGCCGACAGGGAGAAACAGATAAACGAGGCGAGGGTCCAAACACGGCAAGAACAAGACAAGGAAACGCTTAGAATTGTGACTGTGAAAAGACAACAAGACTCGGCCATGGAGTGAGTGTGTGTGCTGCTTATGTACTGTGTGTAATCAGTCTTTGACAAGCCTCCGGTGGTGTGTGTGCAATCAGTCAGGATGAGGAACATGTGTGTGTGTGATTGGAGTGCATGTATGGAGTTGTAGTTCATTTGATGGTGGATTTGTAGTGCATAGTGTTTGTGCATGTAAACCAGCGATCTAAGGGGAGACAATCGCTGGTGATCGTGACAGAGCCCCCCCTCTAAGGAGTGGCTTCCAGACACTCCTATCACAGTTCAGGCGGGAGACGGAGCGGAGGCGGAACAGGGGGAGAGATGGAGGGCCTGGACCATGCAGCTGAGGCGTGTCTGAAGCATGAAGCAGCAGAAGGCCCGGAGCGTGGAGCTGCGGAGGGCCTCGAGCGTGGAGCTGCGGAGGGCCTGGAGCATGGAGCTGCGGAGGGCCTGGAGCATGGGGCTGCGGAGGGCCTGGAGTGTGGGGCTGCGGAGGGCCTGGAGCGTGGGGCTGCGGAGGGCCTGGAGCGTGGGGCTGCGGAGGGCCTGGAGCGTGGAGTTGGAGCTGCGTGAGGCCTGAAGAGTGAAACTGCTGAGGGCCTGGAGCGTGGAGATGTGGAGGGCCTGGAGCGTGGAGTTGGAGCTGCGTAAGTCCTGAAGAGGGAAGCTGCTGAGGGCCTGGAGCCATTTAACTCCAGTAGGTCTGTAGGCTTGGGTTCAGGAGGCACTGGTAGTTCATCTAACCCCAGTGGGTCAGGAGGCTTAGGTTCAAGGAGCACTGGCAGTTCATATAACCCCAGTGGGTCAGGAAGTTTAGGTTCAAGGAGCACTGGCAGTTCATACAACCCCAGTGGGTCAGGAGGCTTAGGTTCAAGGAGCACTGGCAGTTCATATAACCCCAGTGGGTCAGGAGTCTTAGGTTCAAGGAACACTGGCAGTTCATATAACCCCAGTGGGCCAGAAGGCTTAGGTTCAAGGAGCATTGGCAGTTCATATAACCCCAGTGGGTCAGGAGGCTTAGGTTCAAGGGGCACTGGCAGTTCATATAACCCCAGTCAGTCAGAAGGCTTAGGTTCAAGGATCACTGGCAGTTCATATAACCCCAGTGGGTCAGGAGGCTTTGGGACATCACACGGCTCTGGCGGTACTGGGAAGTCACATGTCTCTAAAACGTCACACGACTCTGGCAAATCACACGGCTCTGGCAGCCCTTCCTGAAACTCAGGTGGTAATTCCGGTCCTTTGTGGAACTCGGATGATGGTTCTGGCCTTTCGTAGAACTCAGTGGACGGCTCTGACCTTTCGTGAGACTTAGGTGACTTCTCTGGCCTTTCGTGGGACTCAGGTGACTGCTCTGGCCTTTCGTGGGACTCAGGTGACAGCTCTGGCCTTTCGTGGGACTCAGGTGACAGCTCTGGCCTTTCGTGGGACTCAGGTGACAGCTCTGGCCTTTCGTGGGACTCAGGTGACAGCTCTGGCCTTTCGTGGGACTCAGGTGACAGCTCCGGCCTTTCGTGGGACTCAGGTGACTGCTCTGGCCTTTCGTGGGACTCAGGTGACTGCTCTGGCCTTTCGTGGAACTCAGGTGACTGCTCTGGCCTTTCGTGGGACTCAGGTGGGTCTCGTATCCCTGGCCCTTTGAGGGATTCAAGAAGATCTGGCACCTGCCATTCGGGAAATTCAGGAGAGTCTGGCGCCCGCCATTCGGGGAATTCCAGTGGATCTGGCGCCCGCCATTCGGGGAATTCAGGAGAGTCTGGCGCCTGCCATTCGGGGAATTCCAGTGGATCTGGCGCCTGCCTTTCGGGGAATTCCGGAGGATCTGGTGCCCGCCATTGGGGGGATTCAAGAGGATTTGGCGCCCGCCATTGGGGGGATTCAAGTAGATCTGGCGCCCGCCATTCGGGGGATTCAAGTGGATCTGGCGCCCGCCATTCGGGGGATTCAAGTGGATCTGGCGCCCGCCATTCGGGGGATTCAGAGGTATCTGATGCTCGCCATTCGAGGGATTCAGAGGTATCTGGCGCCCGCCATTCGAGGGCATTCAGAGGTATCTGGCGCACGCCATTCGAGGGATTCAGAGGTTTCTGGCACCCACCATTCGAGGGATTAAGAGATTTCTGGCGCCCGCCATTCGAGGGATTCAGAGATATCTGGCGCCCGGCATTCGAGGGATTCAGAGGTTTCTGGCGCCCGCCATTCGAGGGATTCAGAGATATCTGGCTTCCGCCATTCGGGGAATACAAAGGGTTCTGGCGGCGTCAATGGCTCTGGCAGCTCTGGCGGCGGCGTCTCTGGCGGCGGCGTCTCTGGCGGCGGCGACTCTGGAGGATCTGGCAGCTCTGGAGGTGTCGGTGGCAGCTCTGGTAGTAACAGCTCTGGTGGTGGCAGCAGCTCTGGCAGCAATGGCTCTGGGAGCAGCGGCTCTGGCGGCAGTGGCTCTGACAGCTCTGGTGACGGCAGCTCTGATGGCAGCAGCTCTGGTAGCACTGGCGGTGGCAGCTCTGGTGGTAGCAGCAGCTCTGGCGGTGACTGAGGATCTGGCAGTTCTGGAGGTGGCAGCTCTGGCAGTAACAGCTCTGGTGGTGGCAGCAGCTCTGGCAACTCAGGTGATGGCATATCAAGAACAGGAACGTGGACTGGAACTATAAAAGGAACGGACTCGGAACAGGAAGCCATCTTGTGAGCTGGTGGCAGATTGGCGCTTACCCATGCATGAGCTGGAGGGCTGGTGATGGCCACTTTGTGAACTGGAGGACTGGAGGCGGCCATCTTGTGAACTGGAGGACTGGAAGTGGCCATTTTGTTAACTGGAGGACTAGAGGTGGCCATCTTGTTAGCTGGAGGACTGGAAGTAGCCATTTTGTGAGCTGGAGGACTGAAGGTGGCCATTTTATGAATTGGAGAACTGGAGACAGCCATTTTGTGAGCTGGAGGACTGGAGGTGGCCATTTTGCCAACTGGGGTAGCCATTTTGTCAACTGGAGGACTGGATTGGGCAGCAAGCCCCATCGCCAGCGGGTCTTGCTTTTTGTTGCCCCCCCCCCCAAAAAAAACATTTAGGGGGTTCCTCCACTTTGCCAACAGTGAAGGAGGACCCACTCATCTGTAATGCCAGTTCAATGTATATTTCTAACGTCCAGTGAGGCTGGTGTAATGGCATCGTGGAGTACAGTGGTTCAGAAAGTCCTCCATGGAAGAAAATCATTAAACATACCTCGTCCCAAGAGGCTGAATGAGCCAGTTCAATGAATTCCTCCACATACTCTTCTATTGACCTGTCTTCCTGACGGAGACGCATAATCTTGACACCCGCTGGATCCATGTTGTGGCCGAGTCTTCTGTAACTAAGGACAGACGCTGACAACAGGATGCGGATCCAAATGCAGGGTTTTATTAAGAGATGGTCAGGCAAGCAATGATCAATACAGGAGCAAACAGATGTATGAAGGCAATCCAGAAACGTAGTCAATATAGAAGGCAGATGGTCACAAGGCTGGCAGCAGACAGAGAGAAACAGATAAACAAGGCGAGGGTCCAAACACGACAAGAACAAGACAAGGAAACACTCAGAATTGTGACTGTGAAAAGACAACAAGACTTGGCCATGGAGTGAGTGTGTGTGCTGCTTATGTACTGTGTGTAATCAGTCTTTGACAAGCCTCCGGTGGTGTGTGTGCAATCAGGCAGGATGAGAAACATGTGTGTGTGTGATTGGAGTGCATGTATGGAGTTGTAGTCCATTGATGTGATTATAGTCCATAGTATATATATATATATATATATATATATATATATATATATATATATATATATATATATATATATGTGTGTGTGTGTGTGTGTATATGTGTGTGTGTGTGTGTGTATATATATATATATATGTGTGTGTGTGTGTTATGTTGAGTCTTATTCTACTCTTATTATATTCATAATTTTAT
This sequence comes from Danio kyathit, assembly GCA_903798195.1. Taxonomy (NCBI): domain Eukaryota; kingdom Metazoa; phylum Chordata; class Actinopteri; order Cypriniformes; family Danionidae; genus Danio; species Danio kyathit. The sequence goes on along the minus strand of LR812532.1, from coordinate 18,578,597 downwards.
GCAGCCACAGCCATTGTTGTTGAAAAACTGATGCTACCAATCACCCTCGCTTGATTATTGAAAGTAATGTTGATGCCTTCCTCATTTTTATTAGATTTCTAAATGTCAAGTTGTTCACAGATTTGTTGTGAGCAGTTTCATGTACAAGCTTTTTTTCTTCTTCCAGAAGATCCTCCAGTACTTCCAGTAGTAGTAAATATTAGACAAAGATTTTTTAAACTATAGTCTTTCAGTGTTTCCTCTAGGATTTTTTCCAGCTGTGGCGGCAGGCCTTTTACACAAATCTACCAACTACCTATGGCGTTATTTCAATGACAAATGTCATGAGCGCAGTATTACAAGACGAGATCACATTCATGTAACATACGAGCATCCGTATGTCTTTGCTTGCGTGCCGATTTCCTCTGTTCATGCACAAAACTTCTTGCACACCCTCAAATATACGCTGTTCAAGTGCAGATTTTCTTGTGCGCTCCCAAATAAATGCTCCTGAAGTGCGATTTAGTGCGTTTATGTAACAAGTATGTCTCCAACATTTATGAGAAATGCTAGGAATATTTCTGAATGTCTCCAATAGACCTACAGAGCGGCATTAAAGCGTCCTAAAGTAAAGTGAAACGGCTATAAACTCCAACAAGATAAAGTCATTGTATGCAGAGCCATAGACCTTTATTTATAAAGTATAATTATGGAAATAATTTCATCAAATGAAAGCTATGTGGTGTTTATCAGGCTCACGCATCACGCACCTGTCAGTCAGTCAGCATGTCTCCTTAAAGGATTAAACAAATAACGCACAGCACTACTACAATTACAGAAAAGTTCACGCTCTTATATTATAATTCACTTACCTTTTAATTTGTTTTCGTGCGATCATAACCCGTTATTAAAAAAAACAACGACTGAATGTTTTAAATGAGAAGCTGTTATGTAGCCGTGGCGGGATGAATTTTGGTGTGGCGGCCTGCCATGGAAGAATGAATGTAGCGGAAACCATGGTCTTTGTTTTTATTAGCAATTTTACTGGGCATGTGTGTTTGTTTGCTTTGTTTTCAATAGGCAGTGCATGGAACGTCAACTTTATTTCTACAAACAAATGTAATATTTCACAAACACCTCTAATTTAGTCTTTCTTTCCCCAGCAAAACAACATCAAATAAACACTCTTATTCCTTGGAGGGTCGAGTGGTCATGGGACCTCACCTGGATTTCACAACTGGCTTCGGATCTGGTCTGAAATTGACGTGTGCTAAAGATGCCTTTTACACTCTGGAATTTAAGGTAATGTCTACATTTAATGTAACTGAGGGCTTGTTTTAGGGGGTTAAACAAGGAATGTATAGGAGCACAAGTCATGACTCCCCTTGTCCCCTTGTAATAAAGGGGTGTGTTGCAGACTCAATTTGTGTGTCTGTGCTGGAGACCAGAGAGGAAGCTGTCTTTAAACGATTGAGCTCTTTACATACAAGTCATGGATTACATACAAGTCATTGCAAATGCATAAATAGTGGGGATTTTTACTGGGCAGCACAAATTAAGTGAAATGCAAACATGTAGAAAAAAATATTTGGAATATTTGAAAAAACTTGATTGCAGTGAATACAACAAAATTAGCTTGATGCAAGAAACATCCTGCTAGAATTCAAGAGCAAGTGCCATGATCATACCTGCCAACACTCCCGTTTTTCCCGGGAGTCTCCCGTATTTCAGACCCGTCTCCCGTATTGGTCTGTCTCCCGGTAAACTCCCGGAATTCCCCCGCCCCCCGCTCCTCAGCATTTTGGTACAGTCCGGGCTGAAACTTGGCGCTTGTGCTCTTCCGGTGACGGTCGCGCGCTACAGTTCGCGCGCCCCCATCTTACTAAACCTCCCGCTCCCCGCTCTTCAGTTTGCGCTAGTGTTGCCAATTTAGCGACAAACTATCAAAAAAGCGACTAGCGACAAATCTAGCGACTTTTGTGTGTTACTGGCGATTTTTATATACTGTCGTTTGTCCATTACTGTACCGTCCCTACTCTTCTCAACGAGCCTCCCCTGCAGCCTGAGAGCAGAGCACCTCTCAGCGTACTGACGGCAAATGATTTAGAACAGGTGGCAGTTTGAAGGTATTTCCCTTGTACAGTCAACCCGATCTGCTTCTCCTTTATTTTAACAATTTAATTTGACCGTTTATGCTTGTTGCACAATCAGAGATGTTTTAAGGGAGAGTTTCAGAACTTGTCTGAGTATATTACGTCTGAGAGATTACTGCAAATTCCCTACTCATCTATAATGATATACTGTATTCAAACAGCAATACATTTAGTTAAATTGACAAGCTTACATAAAGGGTAGTGCGAATATAAATTACCCCATTTATTTACCATAGGCTGTTAAACAAACAGAAATGGTAGAACGCGATGACGTCAGTAATATGCAAATTAGCGTATGACGTAATCCCCCCCCCCCCCCCCCCCCACCCCCGCCGGGTGGTCTCCCGGAATTTACGAACCAAATGTTGGCAGGTATGGCCATGATGCACGTGTTTACTTTGCAATAAGTGTGAATCCAGCATTAGATTATACTCTGTAAATGGAAGATTTAAATCATATCAACTGTTTTGAAATGCTCTGCCTGGGTAAATCAAACACACTATTTGTTGTTGGACTACTTAATTGACTGTTTGTGATGGAAATGTTTTTCAAATGTTTTTCTTTGAATGGTTGCAGTTTGACTGAGCTAGAATACTGTGATCATGTTCAAACTGAGCTAACAGTAATTTTGCTCTGTAGTGCAGCAGTCGTGTCCCACTGAAGGTGGTGATTTGGAACAGACAACGTGATTTGTTGAATGAAGCTAACAGTTTATCTGCCCTCTTACTTATAGGTGCTTTTGGGCATCAGTCTGAAGACGGACAAAGTCAAAAAAGCAGAGAAGATACATCAAACAGCAAGTGTGTACAAAATGATTGACCTTGAATAGATGACTGCCTAATTTTGCAAGCAGTTTTGACTCTCTCTCTCTCTCTCTCTCTCTCTCTTTCTCTCTCTCTCTCTGTAACCGGTTCTGCGTTGTGTTTTCTTTTTTATTTATTTAGGGATAACCGGACAGATATCAGCAGTTGTGACTGCTCTTTATTCACTCCTGATACAAACAAAAAAGCACAGGTTTTAGTGTGTCTTCGCCCTCTTTCCCATGTGCAGTCAGTGCAGAAAGGGAAGAGAAAGAATAAAACTCCAAATAATAATAACTTCACAGTAAGTGACAAAACATACCTGATACAAACAAAAAAGCACAGGTTTTAGTGTGTCTTCGCCCTTATTACACCTCTGTTAAAGGAAAGGAGCAATGCATTTAGCATTCACATGCTTCAGGTATGAAAAATAAATCAAAACCTCAATTTAAGTGGAAACACAAAAATAATGTAATATATGTGGAAAATAGAGGTACACATATTATTTAAAGATGAAAACTAGCTTATAAAGTGATTTTTGGGGTAAAGATGATTAAAGATTAATTAGAGCTTAGCAGACACCCACCTCTCCCATGTGCAGTCAGTGCAGAAAGGGAAGAGGCGGGTGCAAAACAGGAAATTAAACAGTTGAAGTTTCCTTAGAAATTTAAAGGGGAAGACGCACACAATGACAAACACCTCAGGTATGCTTAATAAACATGTCTGGTAAAACACACATTTTCTGTAATTCTATAAATAAAGTGAACTATCATTTGTATACCTGTTACATCTCTCTCTCTCTCTCTCTCTCTCTCTCTCTCTCTCTCTCTCTCTCTCTCTCTCTCTCTCTCTCTCTATATATATATATATATATATATATATAGAGAGAGAGAGAGAGAGAGAGAATATATATATATATATATATATATATATATATATATAGAGAGAGAGAGAGAGAGAGAGAGAGAGAGAGAGAGAGAGAGAGATTAAATTTGGCATGAAGGTCTGCTGTCCAAACTTCTAGAATCAGGTATCGGCGGTAAAACATACAACATTATAAAAACAATGTATTCAAACAGTCAGTGCTCAATTAAAATAGGCAATAAGCGAACAGAATTCTTCACTCAGGGGCGGGGGGTGAGACAGGGCTGTCCACTATCACCAACCCTCTTCAATATTTACATAAATCAACTGGCAATGCTCCTAGAGCAAGCAGATCCGCCGGGTCTCACACTATACGACTCCAGTGTAAAGTTCCTGCTGTTTGCAGATGATCTGGTGCTGCTGTCGCCAACAGAAGAGGGTCTACAGCAACAGCTGGATATCCTGCACAGCTTCTGTCAGACCTGGGCCCTGACCGTTAACCCAAATAAAACCAAAACGCTGATATTCCAGAAAAAACCCAGATGTCAGGGAAAGAGACACAGTTTCACCCTTGGCATGACAAAAGTTGAACCTGCCACAAGCTACACATACCTCGGGTTGAAAATAAGTGCTAATGGAAAACTAAATTTGGCTGTGAATGAACTGAAAGAGAAAGCAAGAAGGGCCTTTTACGTCATTAAAAAATCAACACAAATAGAAAATCCAGTTCGAATCTGGCTCAAAATTTTCCAGTCAGTGATTGAACCTATAATGCTATATGGGAGTGAAGTGTGGGGTCCTCTCCTCAGTCAAGAGTTTGATAAGTGGGATAAGAATCCAATTGAAAGCCTACACGCAGAGTTCTGTAGGAGCATCTTCAGGGTACAGAGGAACACACCCAGTAATGCATGCAGGGCAGAATTAGGCCAGTATCCTCTACTCTTGTGTATTGAGAAACGAGCCGTCAAATTTTGGAAACACATACAAATGAGTGACCCCGACTCTTATCATTATAAAGCCCTCAAAACCCAAGAAATTGACATTGACAAAAGCCCCCTGATTCAGATGGTCCTGAAGCTGCAAACACAAACCAACACAACGAATATGACTAACAGCAGGCAGCATCAGGACACAGACATGCTCATCCACAGAATTAAGCCCAATCAAATAATAAATGCACGAAAAGAGAATCTGACTTACTGGAATGAAGCAGCAGCAAAACAAAGTAAACTTCAATGTTATTTAGACCTAAATAGAGATTATACCACAGCAACATACCTGAGCGCAGTAAAGGACAGTGAATTAAGAACAACAATGACCAAATACAGGCTGAGTGCTCACAGTCTGACTGTAGAGACGGGCCGATACAGACAGAACTGGCAACCCAGAGAGAGTCGCATCTGCCCACACTGTGCCCAGACAGAGGTGGAGACGGAGGAACACTTCCTCACCCGCTGCACAAACTATCAGCACATCCGAGACACATTCTACCCCAAACTACAGAGCATTTACCCACAATTCACTGAGTTAGACAATAAAACACAGCTTCAATATTTACTAGGGGAAAAAACTGACTGTGTCCTTCTAGCAGCACAATACATTAATGCCTGCAGAGAGAGCAGACCAATAAAAACATCAGTGATGCGCCTGCAAACACACACACACACACACACACACACACACACACACACACACACACACTAGATTATGGTAAATGAATCATTGTAAATATACTGATTATTACTGTTTTTTATTACTGTTTTATCCTAAAATGTTAATTGTTAAATGTACAGTTTATTCTGATCTGTTATTATTTTTGTATTGATGTAAATGAATATTATGATACATATGATATATGATATATTGAATAATAACATGATATATTGAATAATACTAGAACAGTAAAGTTCATAGACAAACTTTATGGTGTCTTGAGAAAGCCTTGTTTGAAATTTGAAGTAGCAATAAAAATTAAAGAATTGAAGTAGTTTTTTTAGTTTGAAGCAGTCGGTATAGATGGATAAGTACATATAGGTTAGCAGGTTTCTATTATGGATTGGCATGTTTCTTGCTAGGTGGTTGCTAGGGTGTTCTAAGTGGTTGCTAAGGTATTGCTTAGATGTTGCTAAGCGGTTGCTAGGGTGTTCTGAGTGGTTGCTCGGTGGATGCTAAGGCATTCCTAGGGTGTTCCAGGTAGTTGTTAAGGTGTAGCTAGGGTATTCTGAGTGGTTGCTAGGTCGACCACTGAGCGGTTGTTAAGGCAATGCTAGATGGTTTCTAGGTTGTTCTGAGTGGTTGCTAAGGCATTGCTAGGGTGTTTTAGGGTGTTGCTAGGCGTTTGCTAGGGTGTACTGAGTGGTTGCTAAGGTGTTGCTAGGGTGCTCTAGGTGGTTGCTAAGGTGTTGCTGGGCGGTTGCTAGGGTGTTCTGAGTGGTTGCTAAGGCATTGCTAGGCGGTTGGCAAGGTGTTCTGAGTGATTGTTAGGTCGTTGCAAAGGCATTGCTAGGTGATTGCTAAGACGTTGCTAGGCGGTTGCTAGAGTGTTCTAAGTGGTTGCTAAGGTGTTGCTAGGGTGCTCTAGGTGGTTGCTAAGGTGTTGCTGGGCGGTTGCTAGGGTGTTCTGAGTGGTTGTTAAGGCATTGCTAGGCGGTTGACAAGGTGTTCTGAGTGGTTGTTAGGTCATTGCAAAGGCATTGCTTGGTGGTTGCTAAGCCGTTGCTAGGTGGTTGCTAGATGTTCTGAGTGGTTGCTAAGGCATTGCAAGGCAGTTGCTAAGATGTTCTGATTGGCTGCTAGGTGGTTGCTAAGGTGTTGCTAGGCGGTTGCTAAGATGTTTTAGGTTGTTGCTAAGGTGTTGCTAGGTGGTTGCTAGGGTGTTTTAAATGTTTGCTAGGCTGTGGCTAGGGTCTTCTGAGTGATTGCTAAGGTGCTGCTAGGCAGTTTCTAAGGTGTTCTGAGTGGTTGCTAGGCGGTTTCTAAGGTGTTGCTAGAGTGTTCTGAGTGGCTACTAGGGCGTTGATAGGTGGTTGCTAGGGTGTTCTAATTCATTGCTAAGGCGTTGCTAGACCATCGCTAATGTGTTCTAGGTGATTGCTAGGCGGTTGCTAGGGTGTTCTAGGTGGTTACTAAGGGGTTGCTAGGCAGTTGCTAAGATGTTCTGATTGGCTGCTAGGTGGTTGCTAAGGTGTTTTAGGTTGTTGCTAAGGTGTTGCTAGGTGGTTGCTAGGGTGTTTTAAATGTTTGCTAGGCTGTGGCTAGGGTCTTCTGAGTGGTTGATAAGGTGTTGCTAGGCAGCTGCTAGTGTTCTGAGTGATTGCTAAGGTGCTGCTAGGCAGTTTCTAAGGTGTTCTGAGTGGTTGCTAGGCGGTTTCTAAGGTGTTGCTAGAGTGTTCTGAGTGGCTACTAGGGCGTTGATAGGTGGTTGCTAGGGTGTTCTAATTCATTGCTAAGGCGTTGCTAGACCATCGCTAATGTGTTCTAGGTGGTTGCTAGGCAGTTGCTAGGGTGTTCTAGGTGGTTACTAAGGGGTTGCTAGGCAGTTGCTAAGATGTTCTGATTGGCTGCTAGGTGGTTGCTAAGGTGTTGCTAGGTGGTTGCTAAGATGTTTTAGGTTGTTGCTAAGGTGTTGCTAGGTGGTTGCTAGGGTGTTTTGAGTGTTTGCTAGGCTGTGGCTAGGGTCTTCTGAGTGGTTAATAAGGTGTTGCTAGGCAGCTGCTATAGTGTTCTGAGTGGTTGCTAGGCGGTTGCTAAGGTGTTGCTAGAGTGTTCTGAGTGGCTACTAGGGCGTTGATAGGTGGTAGGTGGTTGTTCTAATTCATTGTAAGGCGTTGCTAGACCATCGCTAAGGTGTTCTGGGTGGTTGCTAGGGTGTTGCTAACATAAGTTACCATGTTTCTAGCATAATATAGCATGTCGTTAGCATTGAGTATGAATTAGCATGTCACTAGCATGTTTCTAGTATAAACTAGCATGCTGTTAGCATGAATTCGCATGTTTGCTAGTATGATAAGTGTGTTTGTTAATATGTGTTCAGTATGGATTAGTATATTGTTAGTATGAATTAGCATGTTGTTAGTATGATTAGTATGTTTCTGGTATGGAGTAGTATGTTGTTAGTATGTCCAATGTAAAATCAATGGCAGATTTTTTTTTTTTTTTACAATGGAAGTCTATGGGACAGTTGCTAGGGTGCCGTAAGTGGTTGCTAGGGTGTGGCTAGTAAGTTAAAAGGTCATCAGTGTTTGGCAGATTGGTAGTCTGAGTTAAATGAGCCCAACCTTAAGTCTGTATGACAGTCTGGCGGAAAGTTATGATTTTCTCAAGCCACCATAAATATAATATGTTGAATAATATGATATATTATTTATTTATATATATATATATATATATATATATATATATATATATATATATATATATATATATATATATATATATATGATATATTATGTTATATATTATTTATATTTTATTTAATTATAATATATATATATATATATATATATATTTTTTTTTTTTTTTTTTACTACTGCTACTTTTATCTATTGTGTGCACTGTTTTTTATTATATTTATGTTACTTTTTATGTAAACTTTATAAATGCTTTGGCAATACATTTTTAACATTTGTCATGCCAATAAAGCAACCATTGAATTGAATTGAGAGAGAGAGAGAGAGTCAAAACTGCTTGCAAAATTAGGCAGTCATCTATTTAAGGTCAATCAGGGAGAGCAAGAGCGCACTCTGAAACACTGCTTTATATTTGTATGTTACGTATAATGTCAGAAGATTTTTTATTAATATGTTCTTATAGTATTTTTCGGTTAAATGGAGAGAGGCTTCACCTTTTGAAAATTTTCTGAAATGTTTACACAGATGTCATTAAACTGTCAAATAAATGTGTAAAATGTATGTGTGTTTGTTTTCATTTTGATTTTAGTGTCTTCTCAGATTACCCAAAAATGAAGATTCTGTCATCATTTACGCATTCTCAAGTTGTTTCAAACCTGTATCTTTTTTTGTTTTGTTGGACACAAAGGGAGATTAATGATATTTTTATTTCTATGTGTTGAACAAAAAAAAAATCATATTTAACAGATTTGGAACAACCTGAGGGTGAGTAAATCATGACAGAATTTTTTTTTTGGTGACCTAAATTTGCTTTGAAATTTTACAGCACCAAACTATTAAATTACAATAATCCGGGATATAAATGTAACTTTACAGTTAAAAGTATTTCAACTGCAACCTACTGCTAAATAACAGTAATCGTGTTGTAAATTCACAGTAAAATATAGTTAATTCTACAAGATAATACTGTGAAATCACAGTAACGGACTTTCCTATCTACTGTAAAGTTACACTATATGGCTGTAATTTCACAATAATTTAATGTAACAAAATCACAGTAAATTACTGTGAACTACCTCACAATAATTTACTGTGAATTTACATACAGTAATTTACTGTGAAAGTAATGCAATTATTAGCCAGTAATTTACTGTGAATTTAAGGTCAAATTTTTTACAGTGTAGGTATAGAGTATATATTGTCATATTGGGGTGATATAAACACACCAAGTCCTTTTCTTTTCAATTTAGCATCATAAAAATGGTGGACCAATTGGAGCGGTTTTGAGACCAACCACAACTTGATGTAGGAGTGCGATTTCCTCTCCCACCGAATTGTCAGCTCCGTATTAACATGTCTCCGCAGTAACGTGTATAATCATATGAACAAGACAGGACGTGCGCAAAGCAACCGGGAATAAAAGATCTGTTCAGTTTGCTAGGATCATCAATCATCATCAAATGTGATCAAGAGTGAGTTTTACACGTTTAAAATGTTTTTAAAACAGTGCATGTTTGTAATGAATTACAGCAATTTACTTCAGCTTTACTTCATCACCACAGCTGCGTCAGTACAATTATAAAAGAAGACGATTCAATCTTGTTTGTTGACATTAAATCAGGTTTATTTTGTACATTAACAAAACGGATATCCATACAGATGTGGATATTAACCTGTATCCTGTCACATTTGCGTGCAAAAACAGTGCAAGTTATGCCAAGTTCAGACTGCATGATTTTCAAAGTAGTCGTGTCACGGATGTTTTCACAGTGCATGACAATCTGGGTTAGCATTCTGTCTGTGCTGTGTTTACACTGTAGGATGGATCGGTGACAGGAGATTTCACACTCCATGACTTTATAATAGGAAGAATCACAGACATTCCAAGGCTATTTTTGGTTAGACGTTTAGGGAAAAGACATGCTACTGCTGCCTGCCGGTGCGGTGGCGGAAATAAATGCTGGCAGCCAGAGAGTTTGCTAAATTCTTGCTATAGTTTCATGCTGTTATTTATTAATTTTTAATCTCTTTATTTGTGTTGTGAATGATGTGGACTCGACTAGACTCGTGATATTTTCCGAGTCCAAAATGTCCAAGTCTGAGCCAAGTCCGAGTGCAATGTTACCCAAGTCCGTGACAAGTCTGAGTCAAAACGGGACTCGAGTCCGAGTCCAAGTTCGAGTACCCCAACACTAATTACTGAGTAGCTTTATTAATTTAAGAATATTTTGAAAATAAATCATACTGAATGGTGGATTCCTAAGAATTTACTACATTCAACACACATTTGACATTAAGGAATTTAGGAGAATATATTATGATATACACTTTACATTAAAAAGGAAACAACACATTTTACACCATGTTTTATTTAAAATGTTTAAACTGTTAGTGCTCAAACCTCAAGTTGCTAATGATGCCTGTTATTTCTAAATTACAAAATTTGATTAAACTGCTTGCTGGCAAACATTATAAAAATATTACTCCTCTCCTGAAAGATTCGAGCAAACCAAAAATCTGGGATTTGACACAACGTGGCACAAGTGAATGCAAGTGATTGGGCTTTTATATTTGTGTTGGTTGCAGAAGAATTAAATTATCTGTGAGATTCCTGCAAAATAGTAATATCTAAAGTAAATAGCTAAATATAAAAAAAATTAAAACCAACTGAACGATTATTTAGCTACTGTACTAAAACACCATGAAAACCAAGGCCAGAGGCTATACTCTTGTGTTCCAGCTTCCAGCACACCAATGGAGAAAGCCTTCTGTTTGGTCACACTTGAGACACATAATATAAACTTTTTTACAAGGGAAGCACCAAAAGGTGAATCACCATCCAGCTCTAGATATTTGGCAAAGTGAAATTTTGTCAGCATTTGCCCATCACAATATAGTCAACAAGGTAACTAGAACATTTGTCATGTGCAGTTCTTTACTCCACAGTGCCAACACAAACACCTACTGGGCAACTCCTAACCACTTGAGATACCTCTCAAGCTGTCTTAAATAACTGGGAGTGTAAGATTCTTAGCTTTTAGAAATTTGATCACTTCTGTTTCTACTTTAGTTTGTAAGTAGGGGTAAATTTCATGAACTTTAGACTAAGGGCGTACTCACACTATGTACAGTTGCCTTGAACCGGGCCGAAGCACACTTGCCCCCTCTCCCGTCTCCCCCGACGGCCCGCACTCACATTTCATTTGGGCCTGGGCATGCTTACATCAATGATGATGCGCTGTTGAGTAAGCGCTTTCACTCAGCACAGTAGAGATTTCTTTAGTTATATCGTTTTACACATTTGAGATGCGGTGACACGCAGTCAGATATTTCGCTATCAGCCACATTTGACACTCATAAACAACCATAAAGTCCTCGTGCTGCAGGAATTATGAGGTTTGCTAAAGGTGCAGCTGTCGTGCAGTGAGGGGTTTGCATCTTTAATAATCTACGACAGTTTGCGTTCATTGAACAGTAAGAATGATTAATAAATCAGTTGATTTATGAAACAGTCCCTTTAAAGTCACGTCTCGTCTTCAGTTTCCGGCTCAGGCGGCCTTTGCACTCAAACTCCCAAGTGAACCGCGCTCTGGCACACCTCTTCCAACCGGGCCAGGGCAGGCCAAGTGAACCGCACCTGAACCCGATACAGAGCACTCACATCTCTCAAACGATCCGGGAAATGGGCCTGGGCACGGTTCGGATAGCATAGTGTGAGTACGCCCTAAAATAGCATTTTAAGAAGCTTGACAAATATGGGCCCCAGATTGTTCCACCTCTGCCTTTTTGGGCCAGAAGAAACTCTGTGACAATTAGCTGATAATTGCTGAGTTAAAAAAGAGGTAAGCTGGGTTGCGATCTCACCGGCTGAAAGTGCAGTCAGCAGGCTCCATCTCATCTTCAATAGAGGTCTTCACAGACAGTCTGTGGGGCGATAAATCCATGCTCTCCAACAACACTTGACAGGTCATCCTGCAAAATAATTTTTAATCAGTGTCTTGAGAAAAAGAAAAAAATCATTCACACTCCAAAACACAATAAGTTCAGAAAACTCATAGATTTGGCGATTTAATACTAATACTAATGATAGAAATTCATTTAACTTTATTTTCCTTCGACTTAGTCCCTTTATTCTTCAAGGGTCGTCACAGCGGAATGAACCGCCAACTTATCCAACATATGTTTTACACAGCGTATGCCCTTCTAGCTGCAACCCAGTACTGGGAAACACCCATACACACTCATTCACACACACACACACACACACACACACACACACACACACACACACACACACACACACACACACACTACAGCCAATTTAGTTTATTTAATTCACCTGTACCACATGTCTTTTGATTGTGGAGGTAACCATATGGAACAGCTATATATTTTCATTATTTAAAATATTATTATTATTATTATTTTATGATATTTATTTAGGCTATTGTGCTTAAATAAGTCATCCGTGGTTCTAAATCCGTATTTCTTTTTGCCTTTCTCTTCATTTTTTCTAATTTTTGGGGTTCTTCCACGGTTAAATGTTTGCAAAATGTCTTAAGTTTGTCCAGATTGATTGTTTTTATTGTTGTTTAGTAGCCTATGCTTGCTGCACGCCTTTTTACACAATATGAACAAAAGACAAATGGTTGCTTTTTAAAAAACTTTATTATTTAAAATAATTGAAGACCTCTTAAATATAGACTAAGCGGAATGAAAATAATGAATTGATGAATGAATTAAATGATTGGCGTTTTTATACCTGTGCGGCTTGCACGCGGCAAACACGAACGAGTGGCCACGAGCTCCGGTGGCCGGTGTCATGAGAAATCGAGTCCCCCCTGACAATTGGGTCCGCCTAGGACCCTGGGTGATCCTATTGGTTCACTGGAGTTGTATTAGGTATAGTTTATAGCGCCTTATTAATATACATATATATTGGGGTCCTAAGCGGACTCGATTGCAGGGGGGACCCGATTTCTCACCACACCGGTCAGAGCCAGCGCCCCACGTCAAATACTGGTTTAGAGATGCTGGATGGCTGCCAATATATGATGGGAACTCTTCCGAAGTTTCAGATGATACTTCATCTGGGCTTGTGCATAATTATGAATGTGAAAAGTGAAAGGGAGAGTCATGACATTTGGCCAAGCATGAGAATAGTGTAATAATTTTGTGCCTATATTAGCATTTTTTCTCGCCTATTTACTGGGTTAAAAATCTTAAATTATACTATCTCCACCTGCTGGTGAAAAAGTAGCTGGCGATCTTCAATCTGCAATCTATTGCTTTTCCTGCAGTTCCTGGATGTAATGTCGAATTTTAACAGTCGAATTTGAACCACTGAATTTTTAGAAATTCACTTTCACTTTTAGAAATTTGATCACTTCTGTTTCTACTTTAGTTTGTAAGTAGGGGTAAATTTCATGAACTTTAGACTAAGGGCGTACTCACACTATGACCCGATTTCTCACCACACCGGTCAGAGCCAGCGCCCCACGTCAAATACTGGTTTAGAGATGCTGGATGGCTGCCAATATATGATGGGAACTCTTCCGAAGTTTCAGATGATACTTCATCTGGGCTTGTGCATAATTATGAATGTGAAAAGTGAAAGGGAGAGTCATGACATTTGGCCAAGCATGAGAATAGTGTAATAATTTTGTGCCTATATTAGCATTTTTTCTCGCCTATTTACTGGGTTAAAAATCTTAAATTATACTATCTCCACCTGCTGGTGAAAAAGTAGCTGGCGATCTTCAATCTGCAATCTATTGCTTTTCCTGCAGTTCCTGGATGTAATGTCGAATTTTAACAGTCGAATTTGAACCACTGAATTTATGGAAGCGAATATTTGAACTGAAATAAAATGAACTGAAAATTACCTTTTAAATATTATACATCATATTTTTAAAGGGTATTGAATATATTGTATATGAAACCTGGAAATTGAATATGAATTATTGAATTTACAAGTATAAAAACGTATTTGAATTTTTTTTTTTAATATTCACAGCTTAATTAAACAGCTATGTTAAATTTCAGGACCTAAAAATACAAACCCTGGAATTCAATTCATTAAAATGTAGGAACTTGTTAATTCGGTGAATTATTTTTTTTCAGTTTGTGCTATTCAACAAGCTTTTTAATTCAATACTTTTGGCATTGATTTTGTTCCATATAACCAGAGCACCCAGAGGAAATGCACGCGAACACTGGGAGAACATGCAAACTCCACACAGAAATAATGATAGAAATAAACTAACTAATTTCATTCAATCATTCATTTTCTTTTCAGCGTAGTCCCATTATTAATCTGGGGTCACCACAGCGGAATGAACTGCCAATTTATCCAGCATATGTTTTTTTACGCATCGAATGCCCTTCCAGCCGCAACCCATCTCTGGGAAACATCCATACACTCTCATTCACACACATACACTACGGACAATTTTAGCTTACCCAATTCACCTGTACCGCATGTCTTAAGTTTGCACTGGTGGGGGAACCCGGAGCACCCGGAGAAAACCCACGCAAACGCAGGGAGAACATGCAAACTCCACAGAAATGCAAACTGACCCAGCTGGGCTCGAACCAGCGACCTTCTTGCTGTGAGGCGACAGCACTACCTACTGCGCCACCATGTCGCAGACCAACTAATTTCCAAAATAAAAAATGTTTTATACACAGAGATGGGAAGTAACAAAGTACAAATACTTTGTTACTGTACTTAAATAGATTTTTCTGGTATCAGTACTGTAGCGCCTGGACCATCTAATATGTCTGGTACTTTAGGAATTAGCTCATAGGTTCGAATTAATTTATATTAATTCTCGGGGATTTGAATCAAAAGATTCGAACGACTGACTCACAGTTAAAAATAGGTTACCACGTACACTTACGTCATCTATTGGTACACCCTAATAGAAGTAAGCAACGTAACTTTATCTTTAGTAAATCTATGCTATATTATTATTTTGCCAACAATAACAATATACACAGGATTTCACAAGCAAGGTAGCAAGACCATATCGCTGAGGCAGTAACTTAGAAACACATAAAAACTCCGACAAGGATCTTAAAATGAAACACAAGTTTATTAAGCTACACACACAGTAAACTACTCTACGTAAAATGAACAAACACAAAGATACACACACACACAGTTTCCAGGTTGAATGACTGAGAATGAACAACTAAGAGTCCCAAACGTGTCGCACGTGCTAAGTTCTTAGCATTGCAACCTGATAAAACCACCAAGCAGAGAATCTGACTAGGATTTACTGTTAAACTCAATTAACACAGCTTCAGCAAGGAGTGAAAAGTTGGTTTGTGTTTACTTGCGTTTTGATGACCAGTCCCACTCATCAGCTGGTGGAGGGGAAGCCCGGCGATAGGTTGCAGCGCGTTGACGTGGTTGGGATATCCTTTGTTGGAGAGGGATTTTCCTTCGTCTTCTGGAGCGTGGGACTTGTTGTCCCGGTGACGGAGAGTTTGACGTCAGCAAGCGGGAAGTTTGCTGACTGGGGATTCCTCCAGCGGCTTGCTCCTTGGCAGAATTCCGAGACTTAGGAAGTCAGAGTTCAGAGAAGTTGAATGACTGACCGTACTGCTTGATGAGACGGCGTCAGTTATACGAGCAGGACAGGGTCAGAATGAGTTCATGCGAGTCGCAAACGTAGGCTGCGTTCGAAACCGCGTACTTCTCTACTATTAGGTATGGAAAAAGCAGTAGGCGAGCTATTGAGTATGTTCGAATCCTCAACGTTCAAAAAAGAGTAGGCGAGAATTAACTTAATCCTCGCAAGATTCGGCCGTACGTATACTCAATTTGTCTAGATATGTGCATACTCACCCACAACATAATAGGTGCGTTCGACTTCATGCAGCGCTGCGCAGATCGATCGAAGTCTGTCTTAAAGCGGTGCATGCTGGTTAGAAATTATGGCCGGATTGATGCTGCGCTGACGCCATGTGACTGTCACATGTGGCATCAAAGTACCAGTGCTCCGAGATCAGACGACTGATCTCGGAAGATCACCTGAAGAGCGCCTGCTGGAGCTAAGATGACGACACTGATGGTACACGATTGGCCGAGTTCACAGCATGACAACAACCACGTGTGTTTCGGTTTATTACTGGACAAATTCCGATTCACAAATTTCAAAACAAACAATTAACTGTTCATACCCTCTCTATCTTGTACACATCATGCTTATTAAAAGACTACAGATATTTTACTGCAGTATCATCTTTTGTTAAATAATTTGTTCATAATGTCTAGATTGTTTGAACAGGTTTATTCTGCCTTTTTTATACAGACTACTGTATTATACATTTTAGTGAATAACCAAATATTAACTCAAATAAGTCTTACAGACTTATAAAATAATTTTCATTGATGCTGACACCCCTATGAAGATTTCTTAAATTAAGTAAAAAATATTTTATTAAATATAAAAATATATGATTATAAAATATTTTATTTCCTGTTAAGCCATTTATGCAGAAATGTTAAAAGTGTCATTGATAAACCTGCTCTTTCTGGGTATTTTCTATTTAGTGTAGCTCATTTATTTTGGTCCTTTTGTTCAATCCCTATGGATTAAAGTGCTTCTTAAAAAATGTTTTTATTATCCAAAATAATCATTGTTTAAGACTTAATCAAAACACCTCGTTTTAGGGTTTACACTAATATATATATATATATATATATATATATATATATATATATATATATATATATATATATATATATATATATATTGGAAAGTTTTATATCTACTGTATAAATGTAAATAAATATAGCCTAAACCCCTTTTTAGCATATTCAAACAAGGTCTGGAACAGTATTGACATACCATTCAACATCTAATAGTCCAAAGACTGATGCTTAAACTCCAAGAATTTGTGCTTATTGTTTTGTTTAATAGGCCTATTTGTGGATATTTATTTCCTTTTTATGTGCTCTCTCGTTTTCCACTTATTTCTCATGTGTTTGTTATATAGGCTACTTAAATTTAATTCATAATCCCCTTGTTTAAAAATGAACTATAGTTTGTAGAGACTGTATTCTGTTTTATGTGTACTGTAAATCTTTTGTTGTTATTGCAATAAATAAACAAACAAACAAATAAATGATCCCGCCATGTGATCGGTCATCATGACAGCAGCAACTTCGAGCTCCGAAGTGTCCGGCTTGACGGCTCCGTTTTCAACTCCGCCCCCGCCTGCTGCACGGCTAATCTCGTTGATCACCGGCTGCAGCTGTGCTTAATGTCGAACGCACCTAATAGGAGAAAACAGTATGTGAAGAAAGAGGTACGTTTGAAACTTCAGTAATCAAAAAAGTGTAGGCGAGAAATCCCCGGATGCCCTACTGCTTCTGGCCAGCTTCCGGAGTAAAGACTGATTTCACGCGGCCGCCATTATTAACAGCGAAATCGAGGCTGCGGTGGGAAGAAACCCGGAAGTATCGCCTGGGTCACACAGGAATGTTGTGTACTTGGCTGTATATCTTATCAGTGAAGAGAAAGTTTTTAAAACTTCAGTACGAGGACAACACTGTTAAAGACAACACGAAGATGTGCTACAGAGGACTGCATTGTTTTATCACTCACCCGGTTACATAGGCTGAAGCAGGGAAGCGTCCCCACGGTGTTTACCTGCTGCTATGAACTGAAGTCTTGGAGGTCTATGAGGGCACTTAAGCGGGTTAAGAGATTATGATGTTGTTTGATGCCTAATATGCTTTTAATTGTTTATATTAAACTGAACTGAATGATATTAAAGTGATGTTTACACCATTTCTGCATTTTCAAGTCGCAGCAACAGCTGGAGGTTTATAGCACACACCATGTTGTTGCAATGTTTACAGTGCTGATCCTACACTTCCGGCTTTCTTCCCACCGCAGCCTCGCTTTCGTGTTCTAAAATGGCGGTCGCGTAAAATAAGCGTATTCCTCAGATGGTTACTTATCTATCCCAGGAGGCCATGGGAAACCCTTCAGCACGCGGGAAGAAGAAGCAGGAGAAGAGGATACGTCATAATATTGAGTAAAAACGAGACGCGGACGCTTTGAAACGTAAGTTATTGGAAAGCAAATGACGCCCCCTGAGTTAAATCGCATGTGTTGAGCTAACGGTAGTGTACAGTGAACTGTAGAGTTGCTGACAGTGTAAAGATGCTTTATAGTAATGTTATGTTTGTTTTATTTTGCTCTAAAACACAATTATGTAGGAACTTGAAGCACATAACGTTACGCTTCAAACGTGAATTTACATAAACAAAAAGATGATTATTAAATGTCTGACATAAATATATGAGAAGTGTTGCAGATCAGCAAATGACAACATTAAACAGACACGTGAGTAATGTGTTTGTGCTGATGTAGAATTCACTGCTGTCGACACTGTTTACATTAACTAACGTTACATATAATATTAATAAACCTAAATAAAACCATAATTCATTTGTTGTATCTGTTCATTTGTATAGGTGATAATGAGGAATTTATTTGTATTTATTTTCGAACACAAAATGACTTTAGTCTGTTAAAATGACTTTTTATTTTGTATGATCTGAAATATCCTCAGGTGCCGTGTGCATTGAGGATGAAGAAGCAAAGCAGTGTGCTGGAAATGATTAAGGAGATGATGAAGGAGATGATGTTGGAGATGCTGTAGGGCTGTGGACGAGACCCTGACAGATGTTGCTGTGGTCTCTTCATCTACAGAATCGGTTGCATGGACAGCTTCATGTCTCAACTCTTGTTAGTCTGACTGCAGCAGTGATGATGCTGATGACAAATACAGATGAAGACCTGCTAAAAATCTGCAGAACCAGCCTCGGTGTGTGGAGATGCAGCAGAACATGCAGTTCTACATGATTGTAGAACAAGTTTGAATAAAGCGTTGTTTCATGTGTTGTGGACCTATTTGTCATGGTTACTTTTATTCATTCTGTTAATCATATATTAATGTTTCCTTTTATGGTCAATAAATGAAATAATAATTTTTCATTAGTTAATATTTTTACTGAAAATTAAGATGTACTCACATTGGCTGCATTTGTCTAGTGACTATTAATGCATAGCAGTGACATATAAAACAAATGTTAATTTGTATTTTGTTTCATATATATATATATATATATATATATATATATATATATATATATATATATACACATATAATTTGTTTGATTTATATAGATGTCCTTCATTATTGAAAATAAAAATATATATTTTAAGGTATAGAATAAAATAAAATGTTAATTTCATGCTTTAAATTGTGGTCATGTAAAATAAGCAGACTAAAGCACTACTGTACACAAAGATGAACATCACTCTTGGATGGCCTACAGTAAGTAACAGCAAACTATTGATGTCAATATAATAAAATATTACAAGAATTCTCCATATCTTCTGGTATATATATGAAGAGTTCAGATGCAAAAACCTTTAAATGCCATCTGTTTTAAAAGCTCCGGTGTGTATGTTCAGTAAATCCAATTTTATGGCAAAAAATAGGTTCTTTGCATTGCCTAATAAATACGAAAATATTGGAGGCTGAGAAAAATGCTCATTTTAGAAGAAACTTTCAGATGGCATTAGGTTTTTGCATCTGAACGCTATATATATATATATATATATATATATATATATATATATATATATATATATATATATTTATATATATATATATATATATATATATATATATATATATATATATATATATAAGAAAAAGGCGTTGAAAACTATTAGGTAGATTTGTCACATTACTGATGTGAGGTGCTTCTGTCCGTTATCTTATTTATATTATTATTATAGGATTGTTATAATTATTAATAATAATTAAAGAACTTATCATTTGTACAGGCTCTGGAAAACATGCTTGTATCGTTTACAATTTACAAAAATGACGTGATGTAATGGGTTTCTTGTGTTATAAGAGATTATATGCATACAGATGCACAATGAGAAGGTTAAATATATCTGCGTTGAATAATCAAACAAGTCAGGAAAACAAACAAGATTTAAGCAGGTTACTTGTGGATGATAAATGTTATACAAACAATAAAGACAACAACAAATTCATGTGAACTTTTTTTAAAAATAAATATATTATTTGAAATTAATATTCATTAAACCTGCAATTTCTTTAAAGTTGTTGCGCTTCTAACGTCAGTCACATGATAACATAAACATGGCGGATGAGGTACGATCCTATTCATACTTAACGAGATTTGGCTGTTGAGTGCCTACTCTTTTAGTCCTCGTTAAGTAAGTACTTATTGAAATTGAGTACCTACTCATTGAGTATGCGGTTTCGAATGCAGCTGCACACAGAAGCAGCGTGGGCTCCTGTGAACGGGGTCTCGTTGCCGTGGTGATGTTACGGCGGACAGACGCAGGCCTTACAGGGTGATTTTTCCGAGAGCGGTGTCCGGCAGGCGTGTTGTAAAGGCGAGAAGCGTGCAACGCAAAGTTTGTGCGTAGAAACCCCTCATGAAAGTTTTTGGGTTTTATAGTGGGCAGAACTTAGGCCAGCCTACTCAGTGATTGTCCAATAGCCATGGCTCCTGAGCGAGACCACGCCTCTCTTCTCCCTGGTTGTCTACGCCCAGGGAGGGGAAATCAGTGGTCACGCGTTGGAAAAAAAACTTCATTTACTGTTATCAAAAATTCAATGAAGCTCCGTAATTAACTACTATTTGCAGATAAAGTTTTATCATTCAAACCAATGTTTCCTGAAGCCTTATAGCTCCAGTTTGACACCAAGCATCACCAGGGCCGGCGCGTTCATAGAGGCGACCTAGGCGGCCACCTAGGACGGCATAATAATGAGGGCGGCAAACGCGCCCCGCCGCCCAACCCAACGTGCTGACTTTTACTGTACATTCACACCGAAAGCGGCGTCAAAGTAGCTGGAAGTCATTAATTTTCAATGGGAGCCGGCAGCGATAAGCGGCGAGGAGCAGCGCGGCGCGTCTTCGCCGGTGTGGGTGTCGAGGAGAGTTGAAATCAAGTCAACTTTATGGTAATGGCTGTGACGTGGTTCGGCGGTAAGCAATCAGAATGTAGAAGTCCACCGCTTGAGAGGAGTCAGAGAACACAGTGACTGTGAACTTTGGTTCCGACCGGATTTCCAATTGTTTGCAATGTTTTTCTTACAGTAACATACATTTAAAAAGTACTGGCGAGTTACTCATGTGCATCCATGTTACATATTTTTTTTCTTTAAAAAAGCGGGAATTTCATGCGACAATACAAAACAGTATTGC
The DNA here is from genome assembly GCA_903798195.1 of Danio kyathit. NCBI lineage: Eukaryota > Metazoa > Chordata > Actinopteri > Cypriniformes > Danionidae > Danio > Danio kyathit. The sequence continues at coordinate 18,557,164 of LR812532.1, read as the reverse complement.
TGCTTCAGAATATTTCAGACATATGGACACATTGGATAATTAAGTGGAGCAAAGTCACACCACATGCAACTAGATCTTCCGTAAGTAAATGAATTTGATAAGAAGTGTGCAACATCTTCATGCTAGAAAACATGTTTTATGCGGGAGTGTAACTGATTTGCTGATATGCTGCAATGGCTCCTTTAAATACGAGATCAATGTAGCGAATTTTGACGCTCTCGCCGCCGGAGCTGAAGGCAGACAGCGTTGTTGCCAGCGACCTTTGAAGCTCTCCCTACTTTCAGTGACTACGTTTACATGGACATCAGTAATCGAATTATTTGCTTTAATCTAATTAAGAGAATAATATGATTAAGGTGTTTACATGAGTTGCTTTTTGAGTGTTACTTTCATGATCGCGTTTTACATGTTACAGCTCATAATTCGATTAACGTCATTGTGTCACCACGCTATCTGCATTTCCTCTGGAGTTTCATGTAATTTCGGGTGTTTCATTTTTAATTTGTCGACTTTAACTGCAGTTTGGCACTTTAACTTTCATTCACGAACATGTCATGCAAGCCGACCGTGACAAACGAGATATTGGATGCAACTATAAACTGCTGGAAGAGCTGTTTTAATGCAAGTTCATACCTCATGCTGAATGGAAGAAAAAAAAACTCCGCATTTCACGATGCAGTTGTCTGTGGTCTGCACTGACTCGGTAGGTGCAAAGTGTCAATCAGCCGTGCGTGTGTGTGTGTGTGTGTGTGTGTGTGTGTGTGTGTGTGTGTGTGTGTGTGTGTGTGTGTGTGGACTACCCTGTTGCAAAAAGCGGCTTAAAGTCCTACATGAGGGTAATAGTTCGATTAAGGTGTTTACATGTATGTACTGCACTTTAATATTGCGACTAAAATCGGCATACTTCACATGTCTTAATTCGATTTCTCTTTAGTTCGATTATGACCTTAATCTGATTAAAATAATCAAAAATCGCTGTTTACATGGTAGACTCTTAATCAGAGTATTGTCTTAATCGCATTAAAATCGAATTATTGGTGTCTATGTAAACGTAGTCACTGTGAACGTACAGTTATCCGCAACACCCCCCCCCCCCCCCCCCCCCTCCCCACTTTATGAACTGGTCAGTTTCGTTTTCACTTTCGGGTTGAGGGCGGCATGATGGTCCTTTGCCTAGAGCGGCAGTTCGGCTTGCTCAGGCCCTGAGCATCACAGCCTTTATCAAATAAAGTTAATACAGTTAATACTTACATACATAGTAAAACATACACAACTATTAGCAATAAAACATTAAAGCAAAACACACTTTTAAATGTGAAATGTCCAAAAATCCCACGGGCCTTTTGTTCAGAGAATATTAAGTGGGTTATTTCCCCGGACAGGAAAAGAGGCGGGGAGGCCGCACACCCGGAGATTACACAATTATGCTTTTCTTCCTTTGCGTGTAGAATTCGATTATCACAGTCATGTGAACGGCAGATGGCCAGAATTTCCTGATGGGCCATTACTTAGTAACTGGGGGTGACAACACATTCTTTGTTTTAAAAAGGGTAAGATGAGTGTGTATTAGAATTAAGCTTCGGGCGATACTTAATTAAAGAGAAGGAGGGGGACGCCATGCGGCCCTATGACTGCTGATTAGTGGTGTAACGGATCACAAACTTGCAATCCGGATCACACTACGGTTTTTTAGTCACGGATCGGACCATTTTTCGGATCAGCAAAAAAGGGAGGAGACAAATGTCATTTGCTTTCCATTTATACAAAAATATTACTGCAAAAGCATTGCTTTTAACAAACAGAATTTACAACCTGAAATTTTAATAAAAATAAAAATCAAGAAAGAACCAGCTGAAAAAAGAAAAGTATTCAATACAAAACATGATCTTGGCTACTGTTGCTGATAATGCTAAATATAGAAATCTAACATCTTGTACAACAGATCATATTTATCATGAATTAATGATTCAACAATTCACACATAAAACTTCATGTTTCATTATAGGTGTATTATTTTTGAAAATCTATTCAGTGACATCATTTTGATGTTTGTTTGTCACCATCTGTTGGTTACACAATGTAATTGCTTTCAACAGCGTCAAACATTCACCAGCGTCATGTTTTATTAAACAGTTTAATCTTTACCATAAACATCAGTGTTTATATCTGAACTATAAACTGTTCTCCCAGTACTTCTGTGTTATTTAATTGTTAGTACCGAACTGAAAAAACTAGGCCTAAAAACTGAATCTCTCTCGATGCAGATTTAAATGCCGCGTTTTGAAGGATTAATAAACATATGCAAATCATTATCATTTATCGTTCATGTTTCGCGGGTTTGATCTGAGATCACGATCTTTTAATGTGTAATTTTGCAGCTTTACACTGAATGCATTATTGCAGGCCAAGGTTTCCGCTACATTCATTCTTGCATGGGGGGCCGCCACACCAAAATTCATCCCGCCACGGCTACATTACAATGCATTTAAAACATTCAGTAGTGTTTTTTTTAGCGGGTTATAATCGCACCAAAACATATTGAAAGGTAAGTGAATTAAACAGCGCAAACTTTTTTGTAACCATAGTGCTGTGCGCTATTTGTTCAACCCTTTAAGGTGACATGCTGACTGACTGACTGACTGACAGCTGTGTGATGCGTGAGGCCAGCAAACACGGCGTAGCTTTCAGTTAAAATAATAATTCTATATATCTACACACATACACACACAGTCTAAAAATTGATTATTAAGCATGTAATATACACCCAGTCTAAAGATACATTATTAAAGCATGCAAAACTACTTGACGTTTATACAAGTTTTCATGACAGATGGTGATTGAGTGGCCAAGTTGAATTTTTTGCCTTTATCACTGTGTCTGGACTTGAAAACAAGAATATTTATGCTTTTTAAAATCTAGTTTCTAACAACTGACTAGTACTACCATATAGGCTAAGTTGAAATGGATCTAAGAAACTATGTTGATGCGATCTGATCACTTTCCATTAGGCCTACTTGAAACAGTAACACGGTCAAACCACAAGTAACATTACAGTTAGGTCAAAAACTTCATACGTACCTTTTCCTCCACGGTTGTTCCGTATGGATCTGTCACGGAGAACAAATAGGCTTTTCTGCCGTTAAAGAAGCTTTATTTAGGCGGCAATCCTTTTTAAGCACCTTTTAAGTAGTTTTCCTGTAGAGGGCGCATAGCTGCACATAATTTGAAGTCGAGTCTCTATGTCTTATGGGAGAGATTAAAAACACTGTCATATTTTATGAAAACGAATTATATTACTTCTAGCCATCTCATTTACACATCAAAATTGTCCTGCTAACATTTAAAAAATATTAAATAAAGTTTTTTTTAAGTAATCGGAAATGACCATGTGATGACAGCGCTTAAAATGTAACAGGTACCCTGTGACATCGACATAAGTTAGTACGCAGTACAGTCGGGACCAATGACTGTAAAAGCCGACATAAAAATAATTAAAAACAAACTTTACTAAGATTTATAATTAGATTAATATTATGAATGCAAACCGCACAGAAAAAAAAATATATTTCATTTCAAATAAAACGTAGCCCTTAAACATCCCGCCCATTTCCGGATTTGTCTTTTCCGCGCCAACAGAACATTATGCTGCATCTAAATTCATGAGTTCGTGTTGTAGCAGTTTAGGTAATGAACTTTCGCGAATCTAAATTATAAAGTAAATTAAGTAAAAATAATAGGTTTAATCAGCTGTGTAGATGGGCACTTTTTTAACATCACTTATAGGGAGAGTTTATGTTAGTGAAACAAACAAGTCACGTCTGAAATTAATAAAGTGGATGCAAATAAAAAGATTATTCCATGGTAAAATGAAGTGCAGACGATGCAAGAAAAGCATGAAAATGGTGACATCTTCTTGTAAAGGCGGCTGCAACTGGTAAGTATATATATTTATCCATATCATTCATTCATTCATTTTCTTTTCGGCTTAGTCCCTTTATTAATCCGGGGTCACCACAGCGGAATGAACCGCCAACTTATCCAGCACATGTTTTACGCAGCGGGTGCCCTTCCAGCCACAACCCATCTCTGGGAAACATCCATACACACTCCTTCACACTCCTACACTACGGGCAATTTAGCCTACCCAATTATCCAACTTATCCAGCATTTGTTTTACACAGCGGATGCCCTTCCAGCTGCAACCCATCACGGGGAAACATCCATAGACACTCATTCACACTCATACTGTACACTACGGACAATTTAGCCTACCCAATTCACCTATACCATATCGTTGGACTTGTGGGGGAAACCCGGAGCACCTGGAGGAAACCCACACGAACACGGGGAGAACATGCAAACTCCACACAGAAATGCCACCTGACCCAGCCAAGGCTCAAACCAGCAACCTTCTTGCTGTGAGGCGAACGTGCTACCCACTGCGCCACCTCTAATTTGTTTTTCTAAAATATTTTATTTTAAGCCTATACTGTTAAAGACATTAAAAAAACAATTCTTTGCCACAAAAATAGTTAAATTACTGAACTGAGCCTGAAAAAAATATGCATTTTAGGAAAAAAAATTATATAACGACGTCACGGGGGCACAGTGGGTAGAACGTTCGCCTCACAGCAAGAAGGTCGCTGGTTCGAGCCTTGGCTGGGTCAGTTGGCGTTTCTGTGTGGAGTTTGCATGTTCTCCCCGTGTTCGTGTGGGTTTCCTCCGGGTGCTCCGGTTTCCCCCACAAGTCCAACGACGTGGTATAGGTGAATTGGGTAGGCTAAATTGTCCGTAGTGTACAGTATGAGTGTGAATGTTTCCCAGTGATGGGCTGCAGCTAAAAGCATACCTGCCAACATTTGGTTCGTAAAATCCGGGAGATGGGGGGGTTTACGTCATACACTAATTTGCATATTACTGACGTCATCACATTCTACCTTTTCTGTTTGTTTAACAACCTATGGTAAATAAATGGGGTATTATATTTGCACTACGCTTTATGTAAGCTTGTCAATTTAACTAAATTTATTGCTGTTTGAATACAGTATATCATTATAGATGTGTAGTGAATTTGCAGTAATCTCTCAGACGTAATATACTCAGATAAGTTCTGAAACTCTCACTTAAAACATCTCTGATTGTGAACAATAAACGGTCAAATCAAATTGTTAAAATAAAGGAGAAGCAGATCAGTTTGACTGTACAAGGGAAATACCTTCACATTCCCGGTGCTAAATCATTTGCCGTCGGTACGCAGAGAGGTGATCTGCTGTCAGGCTGCAGGTGGGAGAGGCTGCTGTACGAGGACTGGGCCGCCTGTCAGTGCTCTGAGGCGGGGGAGGGGCCGGCGGCATCACCCGCAGCTCGTTGAGAAGAGTAGGTAGGGACGGTACAGTAATGGACAAACGACAGTCTATAAAAATCTCCAGTAACACACAAAAAAGTCGGTAGGTTTGTCGCTTTTTTGAAAATTTGTCGCTAGGGGGGTCTGAAAAGTCGCTAAGTTGGCAACACTGGTGTGAACTGAAGAGCGAGGAGCAGGAGGGGTGAGAGATTTGGGGAGATGGAGGCGCGCGACCGGAAGAGCACGCGCACAAGCACCAGGTTTCAGCCCGGACTGTACCAATATGCTGAGGAGCGGGGGGCGTATGGGGGGGATTCCGAGAGTTTACTGGGAGACAGAACAAAACGGGAGACGGGTCTGAAATACGGGAGACTCCCGGGAAAAATGGCTAAAAGGGCATCCGCTGCGTAAAACAAATGCTGGATAAGTTGGCGAGTCATTCCGCTGTGGCGACCTCTGATTAATAAAGGGATTAAGCCGAAAAGAAAATGAATGAATGAATGTTATATGGCACTTAAAGGTTTTGCATCTGAACTCTTCAAATGTAACAACAATTGTTCTTAATTGTACTGAACCGAATGTTTTCTTCAGCTTAATTACCTGGGCTGTTAATTTTTGTTTTGACAGCAATAAATTAAAAGCAGGTGGACGAACTAATGACTCTGGTATTTATTTTTATGTTCTTGTTCGTGTGGTGCTGTTGTGTCTTTTTCTTCAAATACTTGCATCAGTGTTGCTACTACCTGTCTGTTGACTATCTGCTGAACATATTCTCCGAATAAGGGAACGGAGACGTGTGTCTGTAATAACAGACTTTTGGGAGTACTTCAGACAACCAATCGCTTCTGATGATAAGAAAACGGGCCAATGAAATGCCAATTGAGTTGGCGGAGCTGAGCTCCACAGCTGAGACTGATGAGCTCATCAGGGCTATATAAGCCAGCTGCTGGAGTCAGTTCCTCAGAATTGCCTGCTGAAGAGCCGATCACTCAGCTCCCAGCTGGAGACTTAGGTGCTGTGGCAGTGAAGACACACGTCTCCGTTCCCTTATTCGGGGAACGAGGGTTACGGATGTAACCAGACGTTCCCCTTCATAAGGAACTCCAACGTGTGTCTGTAATAACAGACTTTTGGGAGATGTTCTGGAAAACGCCACAGCAGCTAAACCCGTCACGCTCCCGATGTGCAGTTTGCCAAGCAAATGCGTGAGCGCACTGACATCACCAAAAACGCAACCTTCCAACGTCCCCTAGGCCCAAATATTACCATTACATGGGAATAATACGATTAGATCGGGGGTCGTAATGTGCTTTTACCTAGCTAATATAGACTAGGGATTTTGGAGATATGACAGTACGTTGGGAAAGCGTGCCAGTCCCCGAAGGGGGAGGACGCTGCGGAGACCACCTGCTACCCGGAGGGGGAGACTTGATGGTAAAAAAGCATATGGACTAGCCCTATTGAGGGGGAGTGCTACATATGATAAGCAGGTTAGCGGTTAGGGAAGACGGGTCCGCCTGAAAAGGGGGAACACACCATGGTAGATAATGCATATGGCATCGCCTAGACAGGGGAATGCGCATAGCTGGCACCGAACCTCAGTATGCGGGTAGACCAGATGGGCATACCAGACAACACACTGAGCCATGCACTCGACTCCTCCGCTGAGTTAGGTGCTAGGGGCCTCAGAGGAATTCTCTAGGGTTCACCTGAAAAGGGAAACTTACTAGTAGAATAGAAAATGCGCACGCATCTCCGGGTTAGGGAGTCTGGCGCAGCAAGCGTTTACTGACACAAAGCTTAATTTCCTCTCGATTGACTGGGGTAACCAGTAACCGGCAAGAAACTGACTCCACTCGAGGATATAATCTCGATAATGTGTTAGGTGCCGCCCAGCCTGCAGCTCTACATGATCTGTTAAGAGGCGCTGTGTACTCACGCCGAAAAGGAGGCACCGCTTATTATATTATTATTAAGTGTGCTCTCTCTCCCGGGGAACACAGCTCGCCCTGGCACATAAAGTGAGGGTGATGGCATTAATTAAAAAATGGACCAACCTCTATTTTAATACAGCACTTCCCTTCTGCTGATCATAACAGAAAAGAGCTGCGTATGCTTACATGTCACGTTAGGTGCAGTGCGCGGACATAGCAACGGAAAGGCTGAGTCTGCCTCCTCAGCAGGCAGCACTTGCAGGCTCACCACCTAATAAAAAAGGGGCGGTAGAAGCCTTGGCACAAGTGAACCGAGGTCTCAGGTAAACGAGAGTAGGTCGGTCCAATTACTGGCACAATTCGCTGACCGAAAATGCCACCGGAATTCTAACCCTCCTGATACAGTACCAAAGCTCCCTAAGGATAGAATTTGGATACTGATCGAGTGGCTCAACGGATCTATCATAACTGCTGGGGCTAGAGAGATCCCAAGAGGGCGAGAGAGGGGGCGGGATGGATTAACATCACGCGCCACACGCCTCTGAGAAACCGGCTGAAGAGGTTAAGCCTTCCCAGCGCGCTACCATCCGCATTAAAAATGCGGGTGATCGCATGCCAAACCTTCAGTGTGGAGGGAGACAGCCAGCGCTCCAGCTATCCTGAAGGAAGAAAACACAACACTAATCTGGTATGTCCGGGGGTTTTCTCAGAGAGAATTCCCACACAACGAATAGACTCCACTGCAGAACATAGGCATACCTAATTAGGCGCTCTAGCCTGTAGTGACGGTGTTAACTATCGCACTGATAAGTCACCTAAGTCCACCGCGCTCTGTCTAGAAACCATCCAAAGAGGTTCCAGAGCCCTGCACGGGTGCCAGGGGGTGCCTGTCCCAGAAAAAGGAAGTGCTTTTTCTGGGGAATTCATCAGGGAGGGCCATCACGAGGAGTGTGAGTCTGGAAACTCGGGTCTGGTTGGGCCAGAGAGGCGCAACAAGCGAGACCCGCTCCTCTTCTCCCCGACCTTGCACAATGTCTGTGCGAGCAGGCTCACCAGGGAAAGAGAACACATATTGCGTAACCCGAGGCCAGCTGAAAGCCAGCGCCTTTGTGCAGAGTAGGAAAAGCAGCCAGCGAAGGGCCGCTCGGGAGAAACAGCAGGATGACCTGGGCTTCTCTGAAGCGATGCCCATAACAGCTGGAACATACTGGGGTGGAGTCTTCATTCTTCCGGAAACATAGCGGTCCTGAGAGCTTGTAAGCTGGTATGGAGAGCTTGTACAGGATATGAACGGCGCGCAGCTTTTTAGCCGCAAGACTCTGGAGGAGCGGATGGCGAGCGAAACTGAGACATGCTGCGGTGGCGCACACCGCCTAATCAGTGATGTACGCCATCGCAGCCATGCTGGCCGTACTAACCAACATGCGTTTTCCCCTCCTGCTTCGGTAGTGACCGGCAGAGAGCAAAAAACAATGCCAACAGCTCCAGGCAGTTGAATTGCCAATGCAACCGGGGTCCGGTTTACAAACCTGCAGCTGCATGCTCGATACACACAGCCCGCCAGCCCATACTGGAAGCATCTGTCAAGATGACAGCATAACTGGACACTTGTTCTAAGGGCACTTAGAAGGCAAGATCCATCCATGGGCTGAAGGTGCGGAGACACAGCGTGGTAACGTAAACCCGGTACCTCTTCGCGTGCCATGCCCATCTGGGGACCCGATCGCAAAGCCAGCGCTGAATTAGTCTCATATGAACAATTGAGCAGCCTGATAGCGGCTACAAATGTCATATGCGCCAGGAGCCTCTGAATAAATTCAGTGAGACCAATATAACTGCCGAATTAATCGGACAGGACAGCGCCAGCCTAGCGCGCCAGAGCGCACCGTGATGCAGACCAAGTCCAGCTCCAACCCGAGATGAGAGAAGCTCTGCCCGGTGGAGAGCCTGCTCATACTCAGTTGACCCGAAACCCAAACAGGCCGTGGTGCCAGAACACCAGGTCCCTGTGCATAATCGATCAGTTCAGGCATCTAATATAATAACAGTCAATGAATAATCAAAAATGCAGATGCATGTGCGCCAAGAGGAAACAGGGACAGCCCGAATGCGAGGACTGATACCACCATGTTTAGCCCCCCCCCGTCGAAAACCTGTTTTAAAAATCACAGTATAAGGAGGGAGAGAGCGAGACATGGAGCGAGCGTCCTTCAGGTCTATAGCTGCAACTAATCCCACGGACGGACGCACTGGGGGATGCGTTTCTGCATAAGCATCTTGATAGACATCCTGTACAAATGACAGATCAGAATGCGAAGATAGGATTGGTATAACCCACCGCTCTCTGGATACGATGAAGGGGGGCGTAACCCGCTCTTCATCTCGGCTGGAGGACTGGCTTGATTATATCCTTCGCTAGGAGGATAATAATCTTCTCATGCGAGACAGGGGGTGGCATAGCAATGATCGCTTAAATACACACCCGTGCACTTGGGAGGCCAACAGCGAATTGAAACGCATAGCCGAGTCTGACCATCCCCCTGAGTTACTGCGCGGGCTGAGCAGCGCTAACCAGACTGACAGAGCCCGCTAACTAGCAGCATACCCGGAACGATTGCTAACGTACCCGCGGAGGGGCAGCTTCGGGATGGGGAGTGCTCATCCCGGGAAGCAGAGCGTCCCGAGGAAGAGGTGAAAATAAGAGATTGACTCTTACCTTACTCCCTGGATCTCGCGGAGTGGCTGGAGGTGCGAGAAAGGAGCTCATCCTCTGGCGCCCTCAAGCCTGTGGCAAAATGCACCAAAGCTGAGAGCTGGAAGGCAGCGCGTCCCATGCTGGCAGCAATTGGGCTTCCACACCCAGAGGGAGAAAAAGCCGCTCTTTTTGGATTGATAGTTCCTGTGGAGCTCTGTCAAAGTCTCATACATCAGTAGTCTTTTCTGATCCCTCCTTTTTTGCAAAAAAAATAAACCTCAACCACTGACTCTTCACAGCTACATCTTTGGGTAGAGAAAATAACAAGAACTTTCCCTCAAACTTCCAATAATACCCAGCTGAGCACAGCGTCTTCATGACTCATGACTTCAGGATCTGTTTATCTTCCTCTCTTAGCTGCTGTGTTAGTGGGCGGGGCCGCAGGTTTAAATTCGCGGGTCTGCGCGCGCAACCATTATGTTTCGCGTCTACGTAACGCCGAAACGGCTAAAGAATCGTTATCAAGACGATTCGTTTAAACCACTATGAGTCGACTCTTTTATAGATGAATTAATAGTTTTAAAAACTGTCCACTTTCAGATTTAAGCTTTAGCTGGATATTTCACTTCACTTAGAGCTGTGTTACACACTACATAGAAGGTCATTTTCAAAAACCCATAATAGGGGCTCTTTAAAAGACAATCTACAGATACTACCCGAATGAGCGTAAACAGATAAGAACTTGAAAAGTAACTTATGGTCAGCAGACTATCTAAAGGGGGACCATCAAAATAAAGTGTTACCGAATTATCTCTCTGTAAGAGTCTAAATTATCATATGCAGTTGTTTATATGGCAAAACATGTCTTTCACCAAAAAAGGTCCATGTTGACTCCAAAGGCAGATACTGATAAGATCAGGGCCTGGTATGTGGACTCTGGGGGTTTTACGATGTGGTCACATGTTGATTGGTCAGTTTGAATGTCTCAGTATTTGGGCTTTAGTCACATGGTCAAGAAAGGTACAAAATAGCTGGTAAACTTTGCTCTGTCTCTTTTCCTGGTCTGTCTTTTCCTAATCTGCTTCTCTCCTGTTCTGCTCCTCTTCTTCTCTGGAGGTTATCTTCTCTGGTTCTCTCCCTCTTTCTCCCTCTTTCTCCCCCCTCCTGTCTCTCCCTCTCTCTCTGGTAACTTTAAATTTACATATAAGCTGGGTACAATTAATATCATATCTTTTTATCATTTCATGGTTTATCATTTTATACAGTTATTTGTAACTAATTCAGTTGTAACCATAGAGAATTATTGTCATTAAATCAATTCATTTTCAAGTATTTGTGGATTACTTTTGATTTAACATCAACACTTAATTGTTCCATATTGTAATACAATACAATCACATAATATCAACGCTCTCCCTCATTTATAGCTATTTATACTGCCCTTATTTCCGTTTTTGGTATAAGATTGCAGAAGAATGGTTTGACTAGAAATGTACGGTTTTTTACCATCATGCTGATAACTTTTTAGTCGCTCGGCAGAACTACAGTTCGAACCGCTGTGGTCAAAATACCATTCTTACAGACATAATTATTTAATTATCAGACACATAGACTTTACGTAGTATTGGACACGTTAGTATAGAGATCTTTTAAAGGTGCTGTATGTAAGTTTTTGACTCTTCTAAAGCATAAAAATACCATAATATGTGTGCAGATATTTAAGAAACATCCCAAGTGAACATACTTGTTTAACTGAAAAACAATGCTGAAGTCAGATATTCTGCTTTGAAAATGGGTTTTCCGTGCCGGAACTCTGTCTTTGTTTAGATAAATTTCATATGCACGATGCCAGTTTAGCCAATTATATTTCAGCACCCTGGGTTGCCTTGTTGGAAAACAGCGTATTTCATTCATTCATTCAGAAAGACTCTGAAAGCATGCGTCCGTGACCAAAAAGAACAGTATGGGAGACAGATGCAGTTCCACATGAGGTTATTAATTAGCAAATTACATAAATATTATGAACGTAAACATTAGGTGAGCAGGTTACATTGTAACCGCGTGTCCTAACAACACGCTGTGACGAGAGAGGCAGTGATCAGCTATTTGGCTGTTTTCACCAGACGAGACACGGCAGAAATGTAAATACAGCCTTTCAGAAGCACAGAATATGCACTCGCTCACGAAACGGTAAGGTTTAGAATCTATTTAATACATGTTAACCCACTTTAACATCAATGTAGATGCTGAATCACTCATATGTGTTTAGTTCTAAGTTCAATTTCAGACGGTTTATTGTATTTTCAAGATCTGAGGTGAACTTTCTGCTTTCAGTATATGGCAACAAATGCCATGTAAAATGCATTCAAACTCGCATTGTTAGCATTTAGCACAGAATAAAGCACGCAAGGCTTACCTGAGGTGATCTAGCTGTCATAGGTTTCTGTTGTTCAGCTGTGAGAAATAGAAGCCATTTCTAATATATCAATTCGAGGTGTTGGTTAGGACAAAAACTCCTTTTAATATGGAAAATATTCCCTCTATCGCGTGTCGTTGCTTTTATTTAGAACAGAGTTTAAATCAATCGCTCCTGTACACAATCTGGCATCCTAGCGTACTTTTATTATGATCCAGGAGTGCAATACCTAGTTCAACCACTGGGTGTCAAACTTACATACTGCACCTTTAATTATTTAACCACTGAAACTAGCAAGTTACGGGGCTTGATTAAGTGAGATGTTCTTTTAGTATGAGTAAGCAGTTGGCAACCTGCCTATTTGAATATTAGTTCATCCCGTACCCTCTGACTAATTTCAGAGTGTCTACATACTGTCCGTGAGAAGACACGCAAACCCGGGGCGTGAAACTGAGCGGCATTTGGTCCCTAATGAACGTATAAATTGAAGAGTATGGAAACAGATAGATCAAAACTCTAAATTAAGTCATAAATGATTATTGTGATCCGTTCCTATAATTAGAAATACAGTCTAAATATTACGATCACATAAAAATGGAGTTAGATAAAATTCGGAGGTAAAAAATTAGTATAAATAAACTCTAATAAATAACAGAACTCTTTTTAGAAGCACTGGAAAAGGCTTACATGCATTTAACCTTTGACCATGCTGTTAGTTTCGTCATTGGGCTAATAGATGGACTTTTACATCTCTATCATGTAAAATAATAAAATTATTGTAATTCAACTGAATACTGGGAAAATAACTTTTTGATCATTGATATCAAATAACATATTTGCTTCTGCTTAGTTTTACATGATAATAACTATAGGAACATGAGTTTACATTACTTATTTTATCTCCTTTCCATTTTAGGCATCATAACATTATATCAAAGAAGTCAATGACACATAAAAATACTTTTTTTGCCATTTATTTTCTAATAACAAAAATAAACTGCAAATCGGTGAAAAACCTGTTCTGTCCCTCTTCTCAGACCAGAAGTGGTTGATGTGCAGTGTTGGTGGGGGCTCAGCATAGCCTACTGCGTCACCAGAACTCTCTCTGCGTCACAAACAAACAAAGATTATGCTAAAGTTTTTATAGCATCCAAGCATCAAAATAAGAAGCATCTAAATACTCGTGTCCCGTTATTTCAGTGCGCAAAACACAAACAAGTAAATTAGTCAGCGCGCACACATGAACATAAGGTAAATGCGCCCGCTAAGCGCGACAACATTTGCAAATTATCTAACAGATAAAAGTGATGCGTTATTCTAAGTACAAAACTTACAACAACAACAAAGCATTTATATACTCGCCGAGAGACACAAACGGCTAAGACAAAGACCGGTGCGGCTGGCGACAAATTATGAATCAAACAAACACAACAGCGCGTTTGGAATCGCGTTCTGATACCATAGTAAACAGTGGCAAAACAAATAAAACTGCGTTTGATTTGAATTACGAACAAACACAACAGCGCGTTTGCAGTCGCGTCCTTATCCATAGTAGCCTAAACTGTGCCAAAACAAATAAAACTGCGTTTGAATTGAATTACGAACAAACACAACAGCGCGTTTGCAGTCGCGTCCTGATACACCGCTGATACCCTAGTAAACGGTGCCAGTGCGCACTGAGTAACAAAGACATGCATGCACCAATACAGTTATTCAAAAGGATTACATAGGTGTATAAATATTTACTTACGGGGCAAAACCGATACATTTTCCTCTGAGAAGGGCTGCTCACACAATCAAAACTCATATCACTGTCCAAGTTGTACCGCTTGGATAAGTTAGCTTTTCTTTCCATCTATCCAAAGTATCCATTACGAACACCGCGCGTGGTCTTCTTTGTGCGTCTCTCACGGCTGTGTTTTGGTCACGTGATCTCCGCGTGCAACACACGCGTTGGTTTTTCCGGCTAATAAGAGCCAGAGGGATCGATCATTGTCTTCATATTTCACGATTCTTTTGTTTGATCAAACATAATTCACTGTGTTTGGAGCACGTCAGACATATAAAAGGATTACTTATGCACATCACCTCAAAAACAGCAGAGAAATGGCCCGTTTTGAAGTTCTATAAGGTAAGAGATGACAGCTTCCTGTGCTACCTGGGGCTGCTTATTGATCATAAATGTATTGTTTTCACACCTGCGGCATGGAAACACGGCGATTCATTCGACAACTGTTTGATATGTGAATATAATTCAGTAAAAAGTACGCTAGAACCGTACGAGCACCGGCAAGAGGTTTCATTTGAGCTATAACTTGTACATGTGTCATATATGAACCATATAAAAATATGAAAATGAACCAATGTTTAATACCGAACTCGGGTATCCAGTTTACAGTGTATTATAATGTAAATATCTTTTGTACAGTAAAATAAAAACCGAAGTGATGCATATGTGCATAAAACATAGCTTCTCCACTCTCAAACAGAACCACTTATGGAGTGTTGCGCAACCCAGGACCTTTAAAAATTAAAGGGGAAGTCGATGACGTCACCGGCCCGGTAGCGGGTCCGCGAAGTTTGTTAAGATTAACACAGTTTCCATATAAGTATACTTTATTGATAAAGGTCATTGGCTCTGCATACAATGACTTTATCTTGCTTGAGTTTATAGTCGTTTCACTTTACTTCAGGACGCATTAATGTCGCAAAACACACAAAAGCGCACTAAATCGCACTTCAGCAGTGTTTATTTGACAGCGCACATAAAGATCTGTACTTGAGCAGAGTATAATAGAGGGTGTGCAAGACGTTTTGTGCACGAACAGAGGAAATCGGCGCGCAAGCAAAGAGATTCACATGCTCGTATTACATGAATGCGATCTCGACTTGATACTGCGTGTAATATTTGTCTTTAAAATAGTTGGCAGATCTGTGTAAAAAAAAACCCTGCCGCCACAGCCGGAAAAAATCCTAGAGGAAACACTGCAGGCTAAACAAGCAGTGACAGAAAACACCTTAAATGAATAGACAAAGAAAGCATTTAGGTAGGTCCCACACACAACTTTTTCCGTCATCATTATATCTTACAGGGAAGTCAAAATGCTTTGATATGCGTGATTTGAATGATGCGGAAGGCGATCTCTCTCCTATTGTTATAATGTTGTATTAACAAGTTCAAAAAAATTATTAATCCGCGGGTCACGTGCGTTCCGAACCATGGGTTGTGATCCATATGGATCACGGATCAACAGTGATCTGTTACACCCCTACTGCTGATTGTTAAATCTGCTTAGAAACATGGCTGAGTTCCTACAGTACTTTACTCCACTATTTGTTTTTTTGACAACATTTTACTTTTACTCCTTACATTTTTACACAAATATCTGTGCTTTTTACTCCTTACATTTCTTATTCAGTCTTGTTTCTTTCGATTTTATGTGTTTTGTGGCACGATCTACATTATTTCTTTTGTCTATTGTCATTTTTTCAACCTCTGCTATGTGGAAACATAGCATTTCTGTTTCCCCCCTCGGGGAACAAGGGTTACCTTAGCAACCGGAGCGCGGATCCCACTTCAACAGAAGTTTTACTGTTTTATATATATGTTTCGGGAGTCGTAATGCGTCTATTTAATTTCTAGGAATTTTTTATACAGTACGTTGGGAAAGCATGCATTCCCAATAGGGAGGACGCTGCGGAGGCCACCTGCTGCCCAAGTGGGGAGACCTGGTGGCAAGAAGACATATAGACTCGCCCTGAGAAGGAGGAGTACACATATGAAAAAGATGGTTAGTGGTGAGGGAAGACACCGTGCTGAACCGTTCAGCCACCATCGTGGCTGAATAAGCATATGGGATCGCCAGCGGGGATGGCACATAGCGGGCACCTATACCCAGAAGGGAGGCTGACCAGCGGGCATGCCAACAATGTAACGGGCCAACACCTGACTCCTCTGCTGAGTCAGATGTTGGGGGCCTCGGAGGAATCTCTGCAGGGTTCGCCAAGTGGGGAACCTACTGACAAAGCGAGAAAGCGCACATGTGTTAGAGAGAAAGGCGCAGCAAGCGTTTTACAACACCTAACCGAATTTCTCATTCATCGGGCCAATATATTAGGTGTTGCCTAGTCCGCAGCTCTACAATGTCTGTTAGAGAGGCGCCGCGTGCTAACATCCAAAAGGATGCATGCTCCGAGTGGAGTGCGCTCTCACTCCTGGGGGACACGGCTCGCCCTGGCTCAGATAAGCGAGGGAGATGGCATCCACTGTTCAGTGGGTAAGTTCCAACCTCTGTTTGGATACGGCACTTCCCTTCTGCCGATCACCGTAACAGATAAAGAGCTGCTCAGAGGATCTAAAAGTTGAGTACGGTCTGTAAAATACACAAAGCACAAACAGGACACAGCAATAAGGGGCTGAGTCTGCCTCCTCCATGGGCAACGCTTGCAGGTTCACTACGTAGTCTAAAACAACAGTGTAGGAACCTAGGGCACCTAGGTGGGCTGGGGTCTCAGGAAAAACATGAGAATGGGCCGGCCCAAAATGCTGGCACATTTTGCGGACCGAAAATGCCTCCAGATACCCACCCATTTGACCGATGCCAACACGACCAGCAGAGCTGTCTACCTGGACAGAAATCTTAAAGATACTGATCGAGCAGACCTCTCCTAAGAGAGATCTCCAAATGGGTATGAGAGGGGAACAGGATAGAATAATATCCACGTCTCACACCTCTGGGAACTGGATGATGAGGTGATGCTTTCCCAGCGCGCCACCATCGCCGCATCCTCAGTGTGGGGATGATCGTAACGCCAATCCCACAGAGCGGAGGAGACAGCCTTAGCTCCAGCAAGGATAAAGAGGATAGCATCACACTGACCTGGCATGCTTGGGGTCCTTCTCGGGGAAAAAAGTAAACCACACAGCAAATAGACTCCATTTCAGGGTGTAGGCATGCCTCGTAGAAGGTGCTCTAGCCTGAGTGACGATGTTAAACACCTAATTGGTAGGTCACCTAAGTCCTCCGCGCTCCATCTACGGACCATCTCACTGGAGAAATGCATATTACGCACGCCCCGGAGCCAGCTGTGTAGCCAGTACAATTCTGCAGGGTTCGCAAAGTGGGGAACTCAAGCGAGAAAACGCACGTATCTCTGAGTTAGAGAAAAGGTGCACGGGCTGCACGGTTGAGCTCGATAGGGAAAAATGGAATGCAGCGATTGCGCCAAGTATGACTCCGGGGGAGCAGACGGCGAGCGAGCTGAGACATGCGGCGAGAGCGGATACCCCCCATACGGTTGATATACGCTACCATCGTCGTGCTGTCCTTCCTGACCAGCACATGTTTCCCCTCTAGCACCGGTAAAAACGGCGCAGCGCGAGTTACACTGCCAACAGCTCCAGGTGATTAAAATGCCAATGCAACCAGGTTCCTACCACGGACCCACAGCTGCATGCCCGCACCACACGGCCCCCCAGCGCAACTGGAAGCATCTGTCAAAACAATGACATGCCTCGACACTTGTCGAGAAAAGAAATGCTCTGCACGAGGACGAGCTTGCTCTTTTTCTCGGTTGACCTGAAGCCCCAAATCGGTCGAGGTGCCAAAGCACCCTATCTGAGTATGGAGATGCCTGTGGGCTAAAGGGGTGCCAGGGCACCCTCCGCAAGCTTGATGAAAACCCACGGGGACAGAGAGAGCCCGAAGGGGAAAACTTGTACTGCCAGGCTCGACATTCAAGCGCAGACCGCAGAAACTGACGGTAGCGTGGAAGTATGGAGACATGAAGTACACGTCCTTCAGGTCTATTGCTGCAGACCAATCCCGAGGACGAACGCACCGGAGGATGTGCTTCTGCGTAAGCATTCTGAACGGCAGCTTGTGAAGACAGCGGTTCAAAACACGCAGATCTAGGATTGGCCACAGCCCACTGCTCTTTTGGGTATGATGAAGTAGAGGCTGTAAAACCAGCTCTCCATCTCTGCTGTAGGGACCGGTTAGATTGCATCCTTCGCCAGGAGGACATCAAACTCCTCTCTCAAGACAGGGGTGAGCACAGGGCTGACCCTGGTGAGATACACACCCGTGAACTTGGGAGGCCATTTCGTGAATTGAATCGCGTAGCCGAGTCTGATCATGCGTAAGAGCCACCGCGAAGGGCTGGCCTGTGCTAACCAGGCAGGCAGAGCCCTCGCTAATGGCTGCATCGCTACAATCGCTGACGTACCAGCAGTGGGGCAGCGTGAAGTGGGAGTGCTGATCCAGGGGGCGCTGGGGTCCTGCCGAAGAGCTGGAGGCGAGAGATTCACTTTCACCTCGCACCCAGGCTCCGGAGGGCTGGCTGGAGGTGTGAGAGAAAGGAGACCGTCCTCCCACAGCTCGTGAGCCCGTGAGCCACTGCACCGATCCTGCGAGCTGGAATGCATTGTGTCCCAGACTGCCAGTGTTCGGGCTGTCACATCCGGGGAAGTGAAAAAATGTTTTTTCATTGAGGGTTGTGAGGCCCGGCCCTCCACCGGGGAAAGCGCAAATTCCCTCTTCTCCGGATGGCCCGTCTCAGGGACGCTTCGTGGTCTGTTTACCTGCATGGACGGTATTTGTATACAAGAGGGGTCGATTCAGCTCCCTCGATGCCTCCAGCGGCTGGGTTTCTTTATTTATTTATTTTGGAGAACAGGCCCGGTTTGGCTAATTGGGAGGACCGGAAGAATTCCCGGTGGGCCGGTCCGTTTTTTAGCCGCGAGGGCCTGTGTCCGTAGCCACTTGCACTCTCAGCAATTTTTTTCATTTATTTGTCCATAGGCTCACTCTTTTTATGACGCCGCCAGCCCGAGTTCGAACCTTGTCAGGATATTTTTTTTTTGTGTGTGTTAAGACATATAATACTGTTTGGGTTACTTATATAGGTGTACATATTTTAATTAAATTTTTTGTATGACCGCCGTTACTAAGGACTAGATATCTATAAAGAAATTTGCACAGAATATATATTCAGATATTGCTGGAAAGTACATTGTGATGTTTTAAAGAATACTGTTGGAGATTTAGCTCCCCTTTATTGTTCTCATATTTATGAAAAACATTTGAAGTTCTAAAGCAGCTGTTTCCTTGAAAAAGATGTGATAGTGTCATTAGAAACTGAATTGGAAATGACGTTATTTTAATAAAACTGGTGTGTTTTGTGGTGTGCTAATTGGGGTGTTTTGATGCATGTGTGTGTGACCGGGTGAAAGAGCGCTCGCTTCACAGCTCTTGATGCATATTAAATGCATATTAAAACTTATTTTTTTGTTTGGATTTTCCAATCCTTTGCAAAAAGAAAATTAAAAATGGCTATGATTCATTTTTTTTATAGCTTATGTTTGTTTTATTTGGTTTATTTATATTTTGTTATATCCGATTTTTGAAAGCTTTTCCTAACACATATTTTATCTACATCTTTATGACGCTGTTAGCTAAAATGACATAAAACAACAGTTTTTATGTCGTTCTGTTGTATTCATATTTTGTATTATATCCAAATTAATAAATGAATAAATACATAAACAATCGTCATTACTCTCTTTCACTCCATCTCTCACACACGACATGCATGCACTTTTTTAACTTGACAAAACTCTGGAAAACTGATAGATAGATTTATATACCACCTAATTGCATACTGTATATAAAATTATACTCCTGTATTTATAGTATAATTTTAAAAAGATTGTGCAATACTTAATGTGTCAGACACTAAATAAAATTATATATATATATATATATATATATATATATATATATATATATATATATATATATATATATATAATATATATATATATATATATATATATATATATATATATATATATGAAACAACAAAAGATTTACAGTACACATAAAACAGGATACAGTCTCTACAAACTACTGTATAGTTCATTTGTAAACAATAAGGGAAATATGAATTAAATTTAAGTAGCCTATATAACAAACGCATGAGAAATAAGTGGAAAACGAGAGAGCACATAAAAGAAAATAAATATCCACTAATAGGCCTATTAAACAAAACAAAAAGCCCAAATTCTTTGAGTTTAGGCATACTGTTCCAGTGCTTTATTGAATATGCTAAAAGGGGTATTCCAAACAGACCGGTTCGATAGCACCATTGTGGTCCAGTGGTCAGCACGTTGCATTATGACGTCGCCAGCCTGAGTTCGAACCTCGTCTGGGTATTTTTTTTTCAGTGTTAAGACATATAATACTGTTTGGGTTACTTATATAGGTGTACATATTTTATTTTTATTTTTTGTATGACCACCAGAGAATTCCGTCATCAGGCCTATCTGAAAAAAAGATTTTAGATATTTTCTAAAAACAGTAAACAACAGAGTTTTTTATAATTTTATTATTTAAAAATAAATATTATTTATAAAGTAACGTAAGACACGTAATTTGTAAAGTTTTATGTTTTTCTAGTGTATTCATATTTTTCCTTATTGCAATTTTTTTAAAAATATTTTCGTACATCAAAAAGTGTGATTATGATGCCATCAGACTAGCTAATCCAGCGAAAAAAAAGGACTGCTTAAAATGTCTCTAAAATGCAGTATTTAAATCTCATAGTTAAATAGAAACTGAGGCATAATTGCAAAAAGGTCCACTTTTTGAGAAAAAAGAACCACCCCTTTCACCAGGCTGGCTACGGGCCTGTATTTACATCTTTATGACGCTGTTAGCTAAAATTACATAAAACAACAGTTTTTATGTCGTTCTGTTGTATTCATATTTTGTATTATCTCCAAATAAATAAATGAAGAAATACATAAAGAAGCGTCATTACTCTCTTTCGCTCCGTCTCTCATACACGACATGCATGCACCTTTTTAACATGACAAAAACTCTGGAAAACTGATAGATAGATTTAAAATACCACCTAATTGCATACTGTATATAAAACTCCTGTATTTGCAGGATATTGCAGGATTTATGTAGGATAGGGGAGCGCAGGGCACAAAGTAACGCGGGGTTAAGTATAACATGGAGTTTTAAGGTATTTGCTTAGGGTTAACCATAGCATGCTTCCGATCTTTTCACCGCAGTGTCGGCAGACGTCTTCCTGCCAATTATTGAAATTTTTTGGCGAAATTTGGATGAGATACACAGGAGAAACCATTTTTGCAGCATAAAAGTATTTTTTATTACAGTCGATATTTTTTTATTTTAAAAAAACTGAAAGTATGAACATAAAATCTTATATTGTTGTGATCACCGTCTTGTAGGCTAAAAGATGAAACCATTTTGAAAGATGTATAAAACACACAGAGACTGCTAGACAGTTTTGAGTAAAACATGACACAGCAGGGTTAGTTGTAACAGGGTGTTACAAGCTAGACACTGTAGGACTATGGCAAGCCGTTTTGACTTTTATTCATTCTCAGGATATGTATTCTTGATATCAACAATTCAATTCTAGATATCAAAAATGTTAATTCTTGATATCAACAATTCAATTCTTGATATCAAAAAAGGCAATTGTTGATATCAATATTACATTTAAACTAGTAACAATGCTAATTCTTGATATCAGCAGTAATGTCACCATTCGCAGAAATACAATTCTTGATATCAACAATTCGGATTCTTGATATCAACAATTTAATTCTTGATACCAATAATTCATTTCTTGTTATGCAATAAAAGACAAAACGGCGATTCTGGCAAGCCGTTTTTACTTTTATTGCCTAACAGTATATGAATTATTGATATCAAAAATTAAATTGTTGATATCAAGAACTAAATTGTTGATATCCAGGATGCTAATTGTTGATATCAGGAATAGCATTTCCACTAGTAACAATGTTAATTCTTGATATCAACAATTCAATTTCACTAGTTAAAATGTTCATTCTTGATATCAGGAACTGAATTTCAACTAGTAAGAATTATAGTTCTTGATATCTGTAATTGTATTTTCACTAGTTAAAAGTCACCATAGACTGCCATTCAAATTGAATTGTTGATATCAAGAATTGATTTCTTACTAGTTGAAATGCAATTCTTGATATCAATAATTTAATTGTTGATATGAGAAATCTAATTGTTGATATCAGGAAAGTAATTGTTGATATCAAAAATGTTAATTCTTGATATCAACAATTACATTTTTGATATCAACAATTACATTTTTGTTATCAACAATTACCTTTTTGATATCAAGAATTGAATTGTTGATATCAAGAATTTACATTTTTGATATCAAGAATTGAATTGTTGATATCAAGAATACATATCCTGAGATTGAATAAAAGTCAAAACGGCTTGCCATAGTAGGACACCAATTAAACTAACAAAATTTTATTTTGAATTTTGAGTGTAATGTGAAAATATTGTTTTAATAGAAAAAAATATATATTTTATTGCTAATAATGCAAATAAATGCATTGATTAATAATGGATAAATGGATAATAATGCAAATAGATTCAAATAAACATACTGTGCTATGTAGAATAAAAAAGAAATGAGCCAATTACTGAGGAAATATAGCTACTATTTAAAGTAAACTGAATTTAAATTATTTGTGTGAAATCTGCCTTTATAAGCATGTGTTACAACTAACCCCCTGTCTGTTACAACTTGCCCCGCAGGAGAAGTAAATAGTAACATTTGTACTCCTGGCACTTTTGCCAATACTGCACAGAAACCATAAGTCCGGCGATCATAATTCCAGTGCTCATTTGTAGGAGAGGCTTGTGTATTGTTGATAAAAAAAATATGGTTTGTCTAACCCTATTACTTTGTTCATTATTTGACCCAAACCAAAAAGTGTTACTTTGTGCCCGCTCTCCCCTATTGCCTTATCAAAACACTTTGGGAGCCGCGACGTCACTCTTCACCCTATTATTTCCTCTAAATCGCACAAAACTGGTGTCATTCGTTTGTGCTGGATTTGTGCTGTTAAAATAAACACTTTATCTATGTTTATTGTTTAGATATTGCCTAATCAAAACACTTCGGGAGCAGCAACGTCACTCACCCTATTATTTCCTCTAAATCGCACACAACTGGTGTCATTCGTTTGTGCTGGATTTGTGCTGGTTTGTGCATTTAAATAAACATTCTATCTATTTTTATTGTTTAGATATTGCCTTATCAAAACACTTCAGGAGCCGCTATAGTTCTTGGAGAGTAGGGAGGGTTGTACCAATGATTCGCTCAGCAGTCCGAACTATTCGACGTAGTCTTTGGAGGTCGGATTTAGTAGCTGAGCTAAACCAGACAGTTATTGATGTGCAAATGACTGATTCAATGATGGAGGTGTAGAACTGTTTCAGCAGCTCCTTTGGGAGGTTGAACTTCCTCAGCTGACGAAGAAAGTACAGCCTCAGTTGAGCTTTTTTGACAATGGAGTCAATGTGAGTGTCCCACTTCAGGTCTTGAGAGATGGTGGTGCACAGGAACCTGAATGACTCCACTGCTGCCACAATGCTGTCCATGATGCTCAGTGGGGGGAGAGCAGGGGGGTTTCTCCTGAAGTCTACTATCATCTCCACTGTTTTGAGCATGTTCTGCTCCAGGTTGTTGTGACAGCACCAGACAGCCAACTCCTTAACCTCCTGTCTGTAAGCAGACTCGTCACCGTCCTGAATGAGGCCGATAAATGTGGTGTCGTCTGCAAACTTTAGGAGCTTGACAGAGGAGTCTTTCGAAGTGCAGTCATTCGTGTACAGGGAGAAGAGCAATGGGGAGAGGACACACCCCTGGGGGGCGCCAGTGCTGATTGTGCGGGTACTGGATGAGAATTTTCCCAGCTTCACCAGCTGCTGCCTGTCCGTTAGGAAGCTGTTGATCCACTGACAGACAGAGGTGGGCACGGAGAGCTGAGTTAATTTGGGCAGGAGAAGTTTTGGGATGATAGTGTTAAAAGCTGAGCTGAAGTCAACAAACAAGATCCTCACATAGGTCCCCGGTCTGTCTAGGTGTTGCAGAACATAATGCAGTCCCATATTGACTGCATCATCCACAGACCTGTTTGCTCTGTAGGCAAACTGAAGAGAGTCCAGTGAGGGTTCAGTGATGTCCTTCAGGTGGGCCAGCACCAGTTTTTCAAAAGACTTCATGACCTCAGATGTCAGCGCCACCGGTCTGTAGTCATTTAGTCCTGTGAGTTTGGGTTTCTTTGGTATGGGAATGATGATGGAGCGTTTGAAGCAGGAGGGCACTTCACACAGCTCCAGTGATCTGTTGAAGATCAGGGTGAAGATGGGGGCCAGTTGGTCAACGCATGATTTTAAACAGGCTGGTGTTATAAGATCTGGGCCTGGAGCTTTTTTCCTCTTTTGTTTCCGGAAGACCTGGCGCACATCATCTTCACTGAACTGAAGTGCAGGTATGGGGGAGGCGGGGGGTGGTGGAGGTGATAATGGTGATGTAAACAGCAGCTCAGAGTGGGTGTGGGGGGTTTTCTCAAACCAGCAGTAAAACTCATTCAGGTCGTTTGCAAGTTGCCTAGTTGCAGGTTGTCTACAGTGCTGGGGGATGGTATTTTATAGTTTGTAATGGTTTTCAAACTTTTCCACACAGATGCTGAGTCGCTGGAAGAGAACTGACTCCTTAGTTTCTCAGAATAGTTCCCTTTTGCAACTCTGATCTCCTTTTCCAGTGTGTATTTGGCCTGCTTATACAAGGCCCTCTCCCCATTCCTGTAAGCAGCCTCCTTGGCCTGGCGTAGCTCTCTGAGTTTCACAGTGAACCATGGTTTGTCATTGTTGTATGTGAGTTGAGTCCTGGTAGGAATGCACACATCTTTACAGAAACTGATATAAGATGTTACAGTCTCTGTGAGCTCATCCAAATCATTTGCAGTAGCTTCAAAGACACTGAAATCTGTGAGATCGAAACAGGCTTGTAGTTCCTGCTCTGTTTCGTTAGTCCATCTTTTCACAGATCTTAATACAGGTTTGGCTGTTTTCAGTTTCTGCCTGTAGGTTGGTATGAGATGAATCAAACAGTGGTCAGAGTGCCCCAAAGCTGCTCGTTGGACAGAGCGGTATGCATCCTTTATTGTGGTATAGCAGTGATCCAATATGTTACTGTCTCTTGTGGGACATGTAACATGCTGTCTATATTTTGGAAGTTCACGGGATAGTTTTGCTTTGTTAAAATCCCCGAGAATGATTAAAACAGAGTCCGGTTGTTGTTGCTCTATCACCGTGATCTGATCAGCTAGTTTCTGTATCGGCAGGCATGCATGCGCGTGCGGAGGAATGTAAACACTGACGAGGATGAATGAGCAGAACTCACGCGGGCAGTAGAAAGGCTTACAGTTAATAAACAGTGCTTTTAGATCTGGACAGCATATATTTTTTAAAATTTATTTTTCATTTATTTTTGAAAAATAAAAACAATAATGAGGTGCGCTATTTGCACTTAGCCTAAACATACATTCCAAAATCGGCATGTGCCCATAATGCTAATTGGTTAATCCGGCCCTGCTTATGAATTGTATTATCGAATGCATATTTGTATATCTCTATTAAAGTGTTGATTTGTTGTGCTCAAACAAACATAGCGGACAAGCAGACACACACACACACACACACACACACACACACACACACACACACACACACACACACACACACACACACACACACAGAGAGAGGGAGAGAGAGTGAGAGTGAGAGAGAGAGAGAGCAGCACCATTTAAACGCATTAAAACGATCCTCTGCAATACTTTGAATATAGTTTATTGTTGCTGCTATGTGTGCACATTTCACACGCACGTAAAAAAAAAAAACGAAACGAAATTAAAACACATGAAACAAACGGAAACTGGGCAGTTAGCCTCATATATATATATATATATATTCATATGTTCTGTTGTCCATGCAAGCTTAAATACCATTAAAGAAATACTAAAGAAATAACTCACAAAATAATGAATGTCATTTAATTATATTAGGATGTCCCTAACATTTACCACCAGGTGGAAAATAACTGTTTATAGAATATTTATTATTCCTATTATCCAGGGCCGGATTAACCAATGGGCATTATGGGCACAGGTCCAGGGGCCCGTGCGCAGTTGGGGCCCCTGCGAGGGGGGAAAGAAAATGCTGATTTTGGAGTGTCTATTTAGGCTAAGTGCAAATAGCGCACCTCGTAATAAGCTAGTTAATTGCTTCCCGCCAGCGCCGTTTGATCGACAGAGTCAACATAACTAAAGAGCGCAGTAGACAGCAGGTGGGAGTGGCGTAGCTCGTAAAGAGCATGGATATGTGTTTTGAGGCGATCGATCATGAACCCAGTTCGAATCCAGCGACTGATGAACACGTTCCGAACACCCCCACCCCATTACATAGCAGATTGGAAATAAATTTATTTTCAATAAAAAGAAAATGTTTTTGTTTAAAAACTAATAAGGATAATAATAATTATAAATATTCTATAATCAGTTATTTTCCACCTGGTGTTAAATGTAAGCAACATCTTAATATAATTAATCTGTATTTACAATGTTAGTCGCCCTGCTTCACCCATATTCTCCGATCTCATGGAGAGAGAGAGAGAGAGAGAGAGAGACAGAAAAAGCCCCTGAAGAGGAGAGAGACAGGAGAGAACTGGTACAGTGTGTGTGATTTTGGATACTTTCAGCTTTATAATCAAGTGCTTTTTGCCAACTCTTCTTCATTACGAGGGAGACAGTAGGAATCATTAATAAATGTGTGTATTATGGAAGACTCAGAATCATAGAACTATATTGGAGAGGTGTAATATCCAAATCATATGCATTTTAATTTAGTAGAAGTTATACATTAAAATACCCCTAAATATAAATTTTTAGTACTGCTTCAGTGAACTTGAACAAGTATATTAAAAACCATTAATTTTCACTAGTTATATTAGTATTTTTATCAAAGTGTGCTTTAAATGCTTTTAAAATCAGGTAAATCTTTGTTGACTGAATATATGTTCTATGTCATTTATTTAAAAAATGTGGGCAAAATATTATAGATTAACTTTATTTTAAAAATATTATATTAATCTTATTTTTTAATTCAACTATAGAGGTGCGGCCTTGTAGGGGAGCCTACAAGACATTGTGCCCAGGGGCCTCTGAATTCTTAATCCAGGCCTGCTATCATCCTTATTAAATACCCATGAGTCATCCTGTGACTTTATATCTAATTTTATATATTTTATTATATTATATACTTTATTTAAATTTTTAAACAAAAATATTTCCTTTCTATTTAAGATAAATGTATTTTCAATCTGTTATGTAGTGGGGGAAAAATAAAAAACGTGATCATCAGACGCTGGATTCGAACTAGGTTCATGATCGATCACCTCAAAACTTGTTGCCATACTCCTTACGAGCCACGCCACAAGCTACCTGCTGTTAGATGTGCTCTCTGCTTTTGTTGTCTCTGTCGATCAAACAATGCTGCTTCCATGTGTACAGTACATATTTCACACGCACATTAAAAAAAACGAAACTAAATTAAAAAAACCATGAAACACACTGAAACTGGGCAATTAATTTAAATCGTTTCAAAAAAACATAACAGTAATTTAATGTCTGTTGTTATGGAGCCGCTTAGCTCATGTGCTCTGGCTGCTACAGTATATCCGTTTAGTATGCTCACTATGTTACATAACTGCCCCCTGCTGGCCATGTATTTCTTGTGTTAGACCATGCTGCGTGTTAGCCATATCTGTATAATTTACCAAAGGCATAATTTGCAATATATAGTCTAAACATCACTATGTAATGTTGATCTTTACCCAAGCATTCATATACAAACCTTAATAAGCAAAGTTTCATACAGTGGAGTATTTTAAGCAGTGCGTATTAAATATATACATGATCATTTGACTCTACTGGTATATAAAGTGAAATATTCCGTTTTGTGTCTCTTTTGTGAAATGGAAGTTTTCTGATCCATGTGTCTCTCTGTGTCTGAGACGATGTAGAATGTTGATTAAATCAAGAAGCTGTTTTGCAGGTTTTGGGCTCTTAACACCTTTGTCTTTCAGATAAACAAAAGACAGATGGTCACTTTCTCAACTGCCAATTTCTGAGAAGCCTAAGAAAAGGGCCAGAGTTTAGTGTTAACTCTGCAGCATTTGTTTATATTGGAAATTAATTTCCACAAGTTAATTTCCACCATTTTGACGATCAGATCACAGGTAAACGAGACACATTCCTGTTCAAATCTGGCATTTAAACCGGGATTTAAGACCACTTCCGAAAAACACAAATAAACTGTCAATCATGTACTTTTTTGTCACATTTGTACAGTTAGTACTGAAGCAATGAAAAAGCTTTGAACACGATAGGCATTGAGGCTTTATTTCCTTTGTTTCCAACAAGTTTATATACTTTATACTGTTTTATAGTTTAACATGTATATTATGTACAGTGTTGGGGAGAATACTTTGTAAATGTATTTAGTTACAGAATACAGAATACCTGCTTTAAAATGTATTTTGTAACGTATTCCGTTACTTTGCTTAATCCTGGTACTGTATTCTAAATACTTGGAATACTTAAGAATACTTCCCCTTGAAAACAGCCTTCAAGTCTATTAAAGTGTCACACTATGCGTTGGTAGCAATTTCTGCAAGAAAGGGGCCTCTAATGCTAAACATTATTGACTGACAGGGAAAAATAAATAAAACAATATAATTATGTTTATTGAATAATGTTTATTTATCAAAGTGTCAACAAATTCAATTTCTGTTTCTGTAATAAAGATAAAAAGTGCTTGAACATAGACAGCATTACTGTCTGTAATATACAATATATGTATATAATATGCATTTTGCTTACCCTTTGTATTTCACAGTCTGCACAGAAAAATATCAGGTATAAGAAAAGAAAAACTTCAATAGTTTATGTAAAACCAAGGTAATGTAACAGGTTCTAGCCAACATTTTAATTTCTATTATAAAAACTTTTCACCTAAGAACAATATTGCAAAAATTAGAAGAATGCTAAATGTGTTTGCTTTACAAAAATGTAAACATCAAAATGAACAAGTTTTGTTTTAAGTCAAACATATTAGCCAGTAGCCACCTATCTACAGTACCTAACTATCACGGTCACCAGCGAGCTTCAACCAGAGATCGCTGGTATACAGACTCACATTCACTTAACTACAAATCCTGCCTCACATGGACAACATATTCATTGCTCGAAATTGCGACCATTTTGGTCGCATATGCGCCCGAAATTTAATCTATGCGACCTCATAATATATTTGGGAGCATTTGTGCGACTGCATATAATGGTTGTAGTGCGACTTGTTTCGATTTTTTTCTAAAAACGTGCTGAATCGGACTTCCCTGCCGCTATAGTGGATCATATTAGCTGTCAATCACTCAAGGCTTTCCGCTGTCAGATAACAGGGAGCTTATAAGGGCGCCAGCCGAGATCAATCGAGGGTTTTCAGAGAAAGTGCCCGAATCTCGATGCGTTGCATTCACTGCGTGTTCAGCGCAAATGTCCGCTAAATGTAAAATCTAACACTGTACACATCATCGCCAAAGAAGCTCGCCTTTACTAAGTTTAAACTAAATTTGCGGCTCATAAAAAAGAACGGTACTGCGCCGGTGGTCATCACGAGAATCCTGCTCTGCCTGCTCTTATATTGGGTCGGCTGATGCCTGCTTTTTTCCACAAACACAGAAAAATGAAAATCAGCTTATGACGAGACTGAGCATTTACAACCGAAACCAAAACTTATAAAGAGTTGTAGAAGCGAGACTTTTCTTCCTTTCTTTGGTCCATTCTTTTATGAGATGTATATTATTTTTTCTATTTACTGATGACTGCTTTGCAGCTTTCAGCATTGGATTGCATGATTTATTATAATCTTATGTTTGTTTTGTAGCAGAAATATTATTTATTAAATTGACATGCATTTAAAAACAAAAGTCCAAAATAAACATTTCTTACTGCAACGCTTCATTTTTGTTTGACGTAAACCATACATTTATTTTTCATAAAGTAACAGCAGGACCTTTTACACTACATAACTCACATTCAAGCACATTCAGGGCAGCATGACAATGAGAAATGTAATTCATTGCAAGTATTATTGACATCATCGTCATCATTAATAATATTTTATAATTATTAGACATTCATTTTGGAATAATTGCACAGATATCAATAAGTCATCACAGCATTAGTTAGATAGTTGTTTCTGGTTTTTGTTAGTCCTAATTGATGTTGTTTTCAAATACAATAAATCCCTTAATATACAATTTGCAGTGGTGCTCATTACTTTTGCTAATGTGCTCATAATTTTTTTCTGGTGCTCCTAAATTTTTGAAGTTGGGAGCACCGGTGCTACCAAGTAAAAAAGTTAATTTCGAGCCCTGATATTCAGTCATGCCACACACAAACACACACACACACACACACACACACACACACACACACACACACACACACACACACACACACACACACATACTCACCTGCTCCAGCTGACCGTCATCAAGACACTCTCGCTCTCACACACACACACACACACACACACATTCACAGCTGCGGCTCATTTGACACTCATTATCAGGACTATATATTTCAGTTTGTGTGCCCCTCTCGTTGTCTGTTGTATTTTGCGTTACTCATATGATGTCCGGTTGTTCCTGGTTTGTGTTGCCCTGTTTTAGTGTTCCTGTTTTGTTTTTCATTAAATCCTAAATGCTGTGTTTGGATCCGATCTTTGTTTTTCCCCCTCTGAACCCTGCAACGGACCGTAACACTATGCTTTCCTAATCAACAGACAAGTAAAGGCTTTTGTAGCGCAGCAATAGAGACATTTCGAAGTGCTTATCTGTCATTCTGTTGCGATGAGGAGTAAAAATAAGTCCTCCCTGGCTGAAGAGTCACAGGAGCACTTGATGGCAATGTAGTGTTGTACTTGATGAAGAGGGCTTTGAGCATACCTCCCAACACTCTCGTTTTTCCCGGGAGTCTCCCGTATTTCAGACTCATCTCGCGTATTGTTCTGTCTCCCAGAAAACTCCCGGAATTCCACCCCCTCAGCACTTTGGTTCAGTCTGGCCTGAAACCTGGTGCATGTGCGCGTGCTCTTCAGTTTGCTCGCAACCTCCCCGATCTACAGTTCGCGCGCCCCCATCTCACCCTCCCCGCTCTTCAGTTCGCAGCACTTTGGTACAGTCCGGCTTGTAACCTGGTGCATGTGCTCGTGCTCTACAGTTCGCGCGCCCCCATCTCCATACTCCAGTCGGGAGTGTAGCTTCTGTTTCTATGGTTTCGGCGGCAATTTAGTAATATTGTTATGGGCCAGACACGCATCGCCCGAAGTATTCCAATGGTATTAGGAAAGTAACTGTATTCTAAATACCCTGTTTAAAAATAGTAACTGTAACGGAATACAGTTACTCAAGAATAGTATTCTAAATACGTACCGCCGCTACATGTATTCCGTTACTCCCCAACACTGATTATGTACACTGTTGTCTTCATTTAAATTTGTTAGATAGATTGTTAGATAAATATTTTAGAACATCACAAGTATTTATACTGTGTGACTTATGAATAAAAATATAATGCGGATCAGGAAATGTGTATGTGAAAGATATGCAATAATGTATTAACAGCATTAACAGACTTTATCTGTTAAATAAAACAATACTCTGGAAACAAACAAAACAAAAACAAATAGTGAAATCATATGAGCTGGAAGATCGTTGCTGTTTAAAGAAAATGAAGCAGCTTTAGCATAGTGCAAAAAAAATATTATTAGACAAATACATTCAGTTTTTTATTTTATAAAATACGTATATTTGTTTTGGACCAAATGAACTGTTAAATTTAAGTCATTTATTAGTTTAAAAATATAGGCAGAAGAATTATGTTTTAGAATACATTAATGAGTATGGCAGCTATTCTTAACAGCCATAAAGTTAAGTTTTGTGTCCAGGTGATGAATCACAGGGCAACTTTTTGAGCAGTGTTGTTGGACAATATTGTAGAGTAATGTTGCTTGGCTACTGTGCTGCTGAAAATTGGCAACACATTTTTTACAAAAAAATTAGAAACGTAAGTTATTTAGTGTGTGTACCCATGAAACTAAAACTGCTATAGTAATTTTTTATTTTGTATAGTAACTTTTTACTTAAGTACATATTTCAGGCCATACTTCTTTACTTTTACTTAAGCACAAAAGTGTAGTCAGTACTTTAACTTTTACCAGAGTCATTTTAAACATGAGTATCTGTACTTCTACTTCAGTAAAGGGTGTGTGTACTTTTGCCATCTCTGTTTATACAACATTTATACAAAATATTTTGTACAACAACAACAACACAACAACAAATTTGTGACAGTGAGGTGGGAGTGAAGGATGTGGGAGCAGAGAAAGGATGTGACGCACAGGTGTTTCTCATTAATCATATGGCTCAGGGGATTTTAGTGTTAGAATAGGACTCAAAGGTGTCAAAACTCATCCTATCCAGTAACCTCCATCAAGATTGCTATTGATATTAATATTGAGATTTAGATTTCACTTCACTAAGTGTTTACACATGGTCACTTCGTGTTTTTTTTTCTAATGGGATAGCTATAAAATCATGATATGGGCAGATGTAAATGCATTTTAAAAATGCATACAAGCTGGAGATGATTCCAATCGCTCAGACCACTTCAGGAGGTGGTTTGCAGAAGTAAATTTGACTTATGAGAGCACACATGTTGTATGAATTTTTTAAAATTTCTTTTAATTCTGACGATGCAATGATTGTGGTATTCATTAAATAAACACTCAGGAGATTAAATAAATTACTGCCTCGTTGTTCTGTTCTCTTACTATATTGTATCTGCTACCTATAAACTGGTACTACTGCTATCTAGTGGTCACTAACAATAACTTCAACTAATCACTACATCCTTTTTCCTTTGAGATAAAACAATCAATTATACATAAACATCCAAGGTAATGTTTACACTTGTTTAGTACATTTCACATAAACAGTCACTTTAAAGATTAAGTCAAATTAGAATTCTTTATGGTGCGCATTGATCTTCTTAAAACAGAAAAGTCATAGGTTTTTGCAGAATGATCATCATTGAGGGGAAGGGAAGAAGGCTGAGTACTTTGTGGTACTTGCTCTTCAAGATAGATTTCTTCTTCTCTCTTGTCATCAAGTTCTTTCTGATCTCGGATTTACCTCTTCCAACACAACAGCTCTTTTAGCCCAGCCACTTGCATCTTCAACTCTCACAATGTCATCTTTTGATAGCACTTTCAGCAATTTTGTTTGCTTGTCATAGTTTTTCTTTTACTTATTTTGCAAAGCTTTCTGTTTTTGTTGTACAGTTGCACTGCTCATTTTGTTTTGTTTTGAATTTACTGTAAAGGAAAGTGCAAATTCAAGCATAAAATCTTGGTGGTCTCCCAACTCCCTAAAGACATGGGGGTCTCCTACCTTGGCTTCGTAGTGCTGGTCAATCAGAATGTGCTGCATGGAACTCCCTCCATAAGATCTGGGTCCAGGATATCATCACAAGAAACCCATCACCTTTTCTCAGGTCTGTATCCCTTCAACATTGTCTTGATTGCAGGATTTTTTACTAGGATAGGAGGAGGGGGTTCTTCTCTGAGACCAGGTTCTATGGAGACAGAGGGGGGTAATCGACAGGGTTTGAGGAGAGAAACATGAAATATGGGGTGGATTCTAAACTCAGAAGGTAGGTGAAGGTAATACGTGACTGGGTTGAAATCTGGTGTTTGAGCTCGACGGAGGTCTGACGCTGTCTTGTGTCCTTAGATCGCCCTTTGAAGATTGTGATGAGCTGAGTCTCAGACTCTTTCACTCTTCCGGAACCAATAATCAACCATGGGGACATCTGATGGGTCTCATGACCAGGGAAATAGGGAAGGCTGGTAACCAAGTATGCACTGGAAGGGTATGAGTCTAGTAGTGGGTTATCTTGAAGAATTCTGTGCATACTCGGCCCAGCCAAAGAATTGGTTCCAGGAGTTCTAGTGGCTGTGTTGAAGGTTTGTAGGAAATTGCCCCACTTCCTGGATATTCCTTTCAGTCAGTCCATTGATCTAGGGATGGTATCCAGAGGACAGACTGACAGTCACATCTAGGAGTCAAAAAAGGCTCTTCATACCCAGGAGTAGGGCTGCTCGATTATGGGAAAAATCATAATCACGATTATTTTGGTCATAATTGTAATCACGATTATTCAAAACCATTACAGTTGAAGTTAAAATTGTTAGCCCTCCTGTGAATTCATTTATTTTTTTATAAATATTTCCCAAATGACGTTTAACAGATCAAGGTATTTTTCACAGTATTTCCTATAATATTTTTTCTTCTGGAGAAAGGATTATTTGTTTTATTTTGGCTAGAATAAAAGCATGTTTAAATATTTTGAAACCTATTTTAAGGTCAATATTATTAGCCCCCTAAAGCAATATATTTTGAGAGGGAGTAAAATCTCTCCATGGCAGGGGCAGCTGCCACTAAACTTGCCACAGCTAAGAGCACCTGCCACAAATACCTGCCGCTGTTTTGTAAGCCTGCCACGGCACCCGCCACGGTTATGTGCGGCTGATTTGGCATCCGCCATGGTTATACGGGTCTGCTACCGAACCCGCCACGGTTATACGAGCGTGCTATGGAACCTGCCACGGTCATGCGCGGCTGCTTGTTGCCAACACGGATTTGCTAGGCATACCGATGATTGCCAGATTTGAAGGTTTGAACAGACTACAGTCCACTACACAAGACAAATGCGTCCATTTGCACTTTGAAATAATTAACATTGGATTATGTTTTTTTTAGACTACATTTGTCCTTAAACCTCATCTCTTACTCCAAGGTCTTTTGCTGTAAGCTTAAACCTCTTTTTTATTGTGGATGCCCTAAGGCATGAAACAAATAAATGTGTTTTAAAATACTTTATTATAATAAGAAATCATTCAGAGCTAAGCACAACACAAGGCTGAACAAAACATTTTCATATTTCATATGAAAAAATAGTATAATTTAGAAAAGTTTAATAGCTTATTTACATGATTTTTCATGGCCTGAAATCAGGATATTAATATTCCCTGATAATTCCAGCTTTTCCTAGCTGCACAGATGTCTTTTGCTCATGGTGTAGGCTATAAATCCAGAAACGCATAACTGTGCGGCCACTGTATTGAGTTCCGTAGCAGCTGCGTATAAAAGAAGCGGGTGCCATAACAGGCGCATATTACCGTGGCGGGTTCTGTGTCAACCGCATACAACCGTGGCGGGTTCAGTAGCAGACCCGTATAACCATAGCGAGTTCTGTATCAGCCGCATATTACCGTGGCGGATTCCTTATCAGCCGCACAAAACTGTGGCGGGTGCCGTGTCAGGCGCGTATAACTGTGGCGGGTGCTGTGGCAGGCTTACATAACACTGGCAGGTATTTGTGGCAGGTGCATAAAATGGTGGTGGGTGTGCTCAACAGTGGCAGGTTTAGAGGTAGCTGCCTCTAGCGGTAACGGTTAGAGTGGCAGGTATTTGTGGCAGGCGCATTTAGCTGTGGCAGGTTTAGTTGCAGCTGCCCCTACCACAGAGAGATTTTACTCCCTCTCCAATGTCATTATCTCATTTTAGCAGTTAATCTCGCCAGTTAATCTAAGCTGTATCTAGTGCGCCAACAGCTTTTGGCCAATTTAACCATAGATTTTTAGCTTTGCCTTTCCACAATAGGACAGTACTATATGTCTACTGTACAGAGGCGTTGCTAGACATAAAGCTCTACTGGGGCACCCCCCATCAAAAAAAAAAAAAAAAAAAAAAAAAAAAAAAAAAAAAAAAAAATATATATATATATATATATATATATATAAATATAATAAATAAAATTATTATTGTTATTATACAATTATTATTCTAAATTAAATTAATATGTAACTGGAAAATAATGTGAAGGCACAACTGGAGTGATATGCTAAGATCATTTAAAAAATCTTTTGCATGAATAATAATTTCATTTGAATGAAATTCTATAGGCAATTCTATAGAATACAAAAATGTTTAATTGTCTGTTGTCTTAGACTTAGAATTAGGTTTAAGTTTTACATCCCTAACTACATCCCTCCTTTGTGCTTCATGACAAAAAATCTATCAGGCATGCTTGGTATGATCACCATCAAATTGTTTCAACTTTAGTTTTCTGAGCACATGCAGTTTGCTTTTTGATTAAACTACAACGCTTTCACCAGCGTTGGTTCGGTTGCACATAGAGAATAACATCTTTATTCCGGGACTACCCCTCCTAATACATACACTTGCATATGAAGTAAATCATATCTCAAAGCATTTACTGGGGCACTGGTGATTTTTACTGGGGCACGTGGGGCACTATTAAATTGCATTAGGGTGAAAAGAATGTTTCGATTAGTTTGACCATCATGGTTTGTTTGACCATCATGTGCACAAGATATAAAAATCGCGGCACAGCACACAGTACAAAATAATATTAAGGTTATCGAGCCGATGGAGCATGTAGGAGATCAACCTACGTTATAAGATCGATCAGGGGTTTATTAGCTCATATCAATGACTCGGATCTTGAAGATTCGAATCATTGATTCGACTCAATTGAGTCGGATTGAATCAGATTAAAAGATTCACACTTTATCTACCATTCGTAAATAAATAGCAGACATCGCATTACGTCACAAGATGGCGCCGAGTGTGGCCGCAGTGTTGCGAGCTCCCAGCAAACTTTTTTTGTATGTTTTACTTGTATTTTTGTTGTTTTTCGTGCTGGATGTACACACTCTTAGTGCCTACGACAGACACACACTTCGGGAAATTGGCTCCCTCGTCGCACACCAAAGACCAGACTTTGAGTTCTTCAACGACGCTTTGTTTACAAACACAACAACAGAGCCCTTTGTCTGGGCCACACAACCGAGGCGATGACGCAAACGCAGCCGGAAAAGAGGAAATAGAGCCGGCATCCTGGTTAGACTAAGACGCCGTGGATTTCGACCTCCGCTCCCCACCATTCTGCTGGCTAACGTTCAGTCACTGGACAACAAACTTTGCGAGCTACGGGCGCGCATTTCCTTTCAACGGGAAACAAGAAACCGCTGCATTATCTGTCTTACAGAAACCTGGCTATCTGCGGAGGTACCAGACACAGCTGCTGAACTTTTGGGGTTCTCTGTGCACTGCGCGGATAGAACGAAAGAACTCACAGGGAAAAGCAAAGGAGGAGGTTTTGTTTCTTTTTTAACAACTTATGGTGTGATGAGAGAAACATACACTCAGTTAGATAATTTTGTTCCCCTGATCTGGAATACCTTATGCTTCGGTGTCGACCATACTGGCTACCAAGTGAATTCACATCGGTCATTATTACGGCTGTTTACATCCCCCCTCAAGCCAACACAGAGCAGGCGCTCAGGGAACTGTATGGGAGCATAAACGAGCAGGAAACCGCACACCTGGAGGCAGCGTTTATTGTTACAGGGGACTTTAACAACGCCAATCTCAGGAAAATCGCTCCAAAATACTTTCAACATATCACCACAAACACGCGTGGTGATCATATTTTGGACCATTGCTACTCTCCGTTCCGGGATGCTTACAAATCCCTCCCCCCCACCATTTGGCAAATCAGATCACTCTTCTGTTCTGCTCTAGCCTGCTTACAGGCAGAAACTGTAACGGGAACCACCCTCCCTCAGGACGTTTCAGACCTGGTCAGACCAATCGGATTCCATACTTCAAGGCT
Source organism: Danio kyathit (assembly GCA_903798195.1). NCBI lineage: Eukaryota > Metazoa > Chordata > Actinopteri > Cypriniformes > Danionidae > Danio > Danio kyathit. The sequence goes on along the minus strand of LR812532.1, from coordinate 18,519,010 downwards.
GTTTTGATGACGTTGACTGGGAGATGTTCCGGGCAGCTTCTGATGACGACATCAAAGAGTACTCAGACACCGTTACGTGCTTAATCAGAAAGTGCATAGAAGACGTGGTCCCAACAAAAACTGTCTGTATCTACCCCAACCAAAAACCATGGATCAATTACAAAGTTCGAACAGCCCTATCAGTGCAAACTTCCGCCTATAAATCCAGAAATGCTGAGGAACTAAAACAAGCAAACTACAACCTCAGGAAAACGATCAAAGCAGCAAAACGTCAATACAAAGACAAGGTAGAGGGTCAATTTAACACCAATAACGCAAGGAGCATGTGGCAGGGACTTAATTACATCAAAGACTTTAAAAGTAACAAACCCGCCACTGTGAACAATGCTGCGTCTCTCCTGGACTCGTTCTACGCCCGCTTTGAAGCCCAGGACAGCGCACACACACACAGCACGCTCCCGTGGCCGATACAGAAACCGCCAGCACACTCTCTGTATCAGTAGCGGATATAACAAGATCTTTCCGTCGCGTGAACATCCGAAAAGCTACGGGCTCAGATGGCATCCCTGGACGTGTACTTAAAGCATGCGCACACCAGCTAGCGGGGGTTTTCACGGACATCTTTAACCTCTAGCTCCCTCGGTCTGTGGTTCCCACATGCTTTAATACAGCTACTATTGTGCCAATACTTAAATCAGCTAAAACCACATAATTGAATGACTGGCGTCCGCTTGCACTGACACCCATCTTCAGCAAGTGCTTTGAGAAGCTGATCACCTCTCACTCAACATCAGCAATACTAAGGAGCTGGTGGTAGATTTCAGGAGAGAGAAGAAAGAACACACTCCCATCACTATCAACAGGACACCAGTGGAGAGTCAGCACTTTCAAGTTTCTTGGAGTACACATTGCTGAGGATCTGACATGGACTGCCCACACAGACGCAGTGCTGAAGAAGCCACAACAACGCCTCTTCTTCCTCAGGCGTCTCAGGAGGTTTGGAATGAGCCCCCACATCCTCCGCTTGTTCTACACCTGCACTGTGGAGAGCATCCTGACTGACTGCATCACCACCTGGTACGGAAACAGCACCAGCAGCAATCGCAAAGGTCTACATAGGATTGTGCGAGCTGCTGGCCGCGTAGTAGGAGGTGAGCTTCCCTCCCTCCAGGACATCTATACCAGGAGATGCATGAGGAAAGCCAAGAGAATCATCAGCAACTCCAGCCACCCAAGCCATAGACTTTTCTCTCTGCTACCCTCAGGCAGACGGTTCCGCAGCATCCGGTCACGCACCAGCCGACTGAAGGAAAGTTTCTTCCCTCAGACTATCAGGCTGATGAACACTTAACACACCCCACACAAACTCTTCCATACCCCGCACTGCACACCATCAAGATGTAGCATCCACTGCACTAACAAATCCATACTTAAAACAATACTGCCTACAACTATGTGTACACCTATCCATCGTACGTATCGCTGTCAACATTGCCCATTTTACATTGTCTCGTTTTTTTTGTGAGTATGTTGTTGTATATTGCACTGTCTGTATTTTGCACTGTCTGTATTTGGCACTGTCTGTATTTTGCACTGTCGTTGTATTTGCACTGTCTGGAGCAAGCACCTAAGCTTTTCACTCATCATAGCACACGTGCTGCTGATGATGTGACAATAAAAGTGATTTGATTTGATTTATTTTACCAATCTCGTTTATATTATTTTCGTGGCCAATGATAATAACATAACACAGAATCGTGTTAACTTTTAGCAAGGTAACAAGATCTACAGCTTGAGGCAATGACTTAGAAACACATAAACAAGAACACAGTTCTTACAAAAGGAGAACAAAGATTTATTGAGCTACACTACGATACATGAGGCTAACTACATAATAGGCAAACAACAAACAAACGCACACACACATTCATACACACAGGCAGTTCAGAGGATGCAAAAATTAGTTAACAACCGTCCCAAATTGATTCTAGTACTTCTTACTAGATCTTAGAATCACCTGAGAAACCACAAAAGCAGAGATTTGACTTATCTTTAACTACTTAACATCATATGCACCCGATCAGCAAGAGACAATATTTGTTCGTGTTACTTGCAAATTTGTTGAAGTCTTCTTGACTGGAGTTTGCCTCGCCGGGCTGGCCTGAGGAAACACGCGGAGCTCCTGATAGGGTGGCTTCGGTGACGTATTTGGGATTCCCGCTCGTGAGTGGAGGTTGTTCTGGTTTGCTGGGGTAACGGACTTTGCTGAGAGTCCGTTTGCGGAAGTTTGTGCGGTTCAGAGGTCCGAAACCTAAGAGGTTTGCATGGAGAGTTCGTGGTGACCCAATCACGTGGCGGCGCGGAGTCCGAGCAGGTGAAAGGGGGCAGAAGCAACAGCAGGCGCAGGTCAGCTTGATGCAAAAAGCGAAGTTTTAGGGCTGCAGTGAGTTTTTAAGTAATGTGATCTGATCCATCCCCTTCCAATGAGCAGTTACCAAGAAGGGCGGGGCCACACCCCGTGCCAGCTTAACAAAAAAGTCAAACATTAACCGACTGCAAGAGATTTCACGTGGTAAGATCTCTTTTAAGATTGTAACTATCTCACATCAAATGTTACAAGACGAATACTGTTTGTACTACTAGTTTTTCATTTACACCAATATATTGCAATTAGAAAAAGGTTTTGTTTAATACCAAATAATCAAACATTTCAGACACATACAGATCATTTTAACCTGTTTAGGATAAAACAACACATTATTAACCTGGTTGGTTGGTGTAGTAACTCAGCCACGTTTTTAAGCGGAGTTAAAATTCTGCAGTCAAACGAGACTCTTGCTCCCCCTCGTCTCCCTCTTAATTAAGTATCGCCCGAAGCTTAATTCCAATACACACTCGTCTTCCCCTCTCACAACAAAGACGTGTTGTAAACCCAGCTCACATGACAGTGATAACTGAATTATCAAAACCAATGAAAGAAAGACCCGTCTGTCTGCCTTGGGGTTTTGGCTCACCCGCCTCTTTTCCTGCCCGGGGAAGATAATCCAATTACTACTCTCTGAACAAAAGGCCCGCACCAGTTTCGGACAATTCACGTTTAAAAGTGTGTTTTACTTTAATGTTTTATTGCTAATAGTTGTGTATGTTGTACTATGTATGTAAGCAAGGGTTTCACTTAAATATTGCATGTAAATGAAACAATGCAACGTGTGGCACGCTCGTAATTAGCTGTATTTGATAAAGTTCCTTAGTGTTTGATGTCGAACTGTACAGCTCGGTATTCAGAAAACATTGATGGAAACGATAAAATTGTATCTGCAAATAGTAGTTAATTACAAAGTTTCATTTAATTTTGATAACAGTAAAATAAGGTTTTACTCCAAGCGCGTGACAACGCCACCCCTCCTTGGGCGTGAACGACCCTGAAAAAGAGAGGCTTGGCCTCGCTCAGTAGCCACGGCTATTGGTCAATCATGGAGTAGGCTGGCTTAAGTCCTGCCCACTATAAAAACCCTAAACTTTCAAAGTTTATTGCTTTCACTTGGTTTTCACGAGGGGTTTCCACGCACAAACTTTGCGTTGCACGCTTCCCGCCTTTACAACACGGAGCCGGACATTGCTCTCGGAAGGATCACCCCGTAAGACCTGCGTCTGTCCGCCGTAACCGCACCACGGCAACGAGACCGTACACAGGAGCCCACGCCGCTTCTGTGTACGTCGCAACTCGCATGAACTCAGTCTGACCCTGTCCTGCTCGTGTAACCGCTTCCCGGGAACACGCAGACGCCATCTCATCAAGCAGCACGGTCAGTCATTCAACTTCCCTGAACTCTGCTTTCCCAAGTCATTCAAGGATCAAGCCGCTGGAAGAATTCCCTTTCACCGAACTTCCCGCTTGCTGACGTCAAACTTTCGTCACCGGGATCACGAGTCCCACGCTCCAGAAGACGAAGGAAGAGCCCTCTTCAACAAAGACATCCCCACTACGTCAACGCACGGCAACCAATCGGCTGCGCCGGAGTTCCCCTCAACCAGCTGACGGAACTGATCGTCTAAAACGCAAGTAAACACAAACCAAACTTTCGTTCCTGGCTGAAGCTGGTGTTAATTAAGTTTAACAGTAAATCCTAGTCAGATTCTCTGCTTGGTGGTTCCCTAAGGTTGCAATGCAAAGAACTTATCACGTGCGAGACGTTTGGGACTCTTAGTTGGTCATTCTCAGTAACTCAACCCATTCCAGAACTGTGTGTGTGTGCATCTATGTGTTTGTTTGTTTTACATTAGAGTAGTTTACTGTGTGTAGCTTAATAAACTTGTGTTTCATTTTAAGATCCTTGTCTGAGTTTTTATGTGTTTTTAAGGTACTGCCTCAGCTATATGGTCTTGCTACCTTGCTTGTGAAACTGTTTATATTGTTATTTTGGCCAAGTAATAATATAACATAGATTTACTAAAGATAAAGTTACGTTGCTTACTTCTATTCGGGTGGACCAATAGATGATGTAAGTGTGGTAACCTAATTTTGACTGTGAACCAGTCGTTTGAATCTCTTGATTCGATCCCCGAGAATTAATATAAATTAATTCGAACTTATGAGCTAATTCTTAAAGTACCGGACATATTAGATGGTCCAGGCATTACATTGGAATAAACACAGCACATGAGGAAACCTGTAGCATGTTATTCAAAATGTTATATCTGCCTTAGTTCTAACATTTAAGAGATTGTCTTTCTTAAGTCTTTCATTCGTATGCAGTAATTGCCAGAGCTTTCTTTGTCTCTGAATTCTGGCTGCAATTAGAATGTCCCGAGGGCGAACACATGGTCACATGATCACATGATCGGTCATTCGAAAGTCTCGTGATGGGAGATCCCTGCCGAAACTTTATAAAACCTCATTGTTTAGATGGTTAATCATTTACGAAATTGCTGCCGGGTCTCTGTCCATCTGCGGCCAGAGTATTGGGGGAAGAGAGTCAAATGAATTGGCGCACTGTTATGTGATGGTATAAGCCCTGGAGCGAGTTCAATGAATGAGAGACAACGTGGCTGCCCCAAGATTCCAAGCCTGATTCGAACTAGTTTTTTTTATTATTTCTGCGACATCCTTTGCATTGAGTTCCAACAGAGCACATCACCTGATCGCAGTATAACTTGCTTTATCAATAATTATTTATTATAGGCTAGGTTACAAATATTTTACCAACTGCCACTACATGTAAAACACTCTCGTGCACTCAAAATAGGTTCCCTTTTGCTATTAATGGTGGTTATGAACTTAAATAAATGGGCATATCCGCACGCGCAGTTAGCCACATGTTCATTCTCTGTTCATTTTTCTTTCACACACATGCAGAGCGAACAGCCTGCATAAAGAAAAAAAAATGCTTGTTTAAAAGAGCGCATTATATCCATGAATGTCTAATATTGATAATATTAAGCTAATAATATATCCATATTGCTGGGTTGCGTAGTGCTTTGACTGGATATCTAGTTCAAAAGCAAAATTATTACCTGTTCACCACATAGGCTAGCCTATAGTGTGGAAAAATATAATGCACAATGCAACGACATCCTGGTCTGCATATCACTCTAAAAAAAAAATCTTATAGCCGGCCTATTTCGGTTTACCGGACTAAATGTTTTTTTTTACACTTTATGCTATTCTGTCCCCTATCCTAAACATAGCCAACATAAAATATTAATATTTTAAGTTTCTAAAAGCACATTTTAATGTTTAAGCATTGATTACACATCTGGGTCATAAATACCACACACAGAATAACGCGGCTAATGAATATATATATATATATATATATATATATATATATATATATATATATATATATATATATATATATATATAATTTAAGCTCATTATAAATTAGCTTATATATATTTATATATAAACAGCAGTTTTAGGCCCCTTGCTGTTTACAATATACATGCTTCCCCTGGGGGACATTATTAGAAAACACGGGATTAGCTTTCATTGCTATGCAGACGATACTCAATTATACATTTCAACTAAACCTGATGAGATGTCTGAACTGTCTAAGCTAATCGAGTGTATCAAAGATGTTAAAGACTGGATGACCAACAATTTTCTTCTCTTAAACTCAGACAAAACAGAATTATTACTTATTGGGCCTAAATCCTGTACACAGCAGTTCTCACAACTCGACCTGCAACTAGAGGGATACAAAGTTAGCGTTAGTTCTACTATAAAAGATCTAGGTGTGATATTAGACAGCAATTTAACTTTCAAAAATCATATATCCCATGTCACAAAACGCTCAGGTTACTAAAGTAACCCTCGTTCCCCGAGGGGGGGAACGGAAATGCTATGTGGAAAAACTTCCACTATGGGGATTTCGTCAGAATCCAATCATCTGAAAGAGTATAAAAACGGGCCAATGAAATGCCAATGAGTTGGCAGCGTCAGTGTGCACAGCTGTCTTGAATGACAATCAGTCTGGCATAAAAGGCTAGCATGTGCTCAGCAACGCCATCCTTTTCTAGCTGAAGAGGCTTTCACACTCAACAGCTAAGGGACAATCATTGTGGCGAAGGAACATAGCATTTCCGTTCCCCCCCTCGGGGAACGAGGGTTACTTTAGTAACCTGAGCGTTCCCCTTCGGGAGGGGAACTTCAATGCTATGTGGAAAAACTTCCACTATGGGGAAATTTATGGAAAGCGCCACAACGAAAGAACCTTACCATGTCTCCAGTGAGGGGCGCGCCACGCAGTAGTACGAGCGCACCTGCATCGCTGGAGACACAGTCCTCCAACGTGTCCCCTGGCCCTTACTTACCCTACTTACCTTTTCTGGTTTAGATATACTTTTCGGGGAGTCGTAAAATACACCTAGTTAGTTACTAGGAATTTTAGATACGACAGTACGTTGGGAAAGCGTTCAGTCCCGATAGGGAGGATGCTGCGGAGGCCACCTGCTGCCCGGAGAGGGGAGACCTGGTGGCAAGTAGCATATGGACTAGCCCTGAGAAGGGGGAGTGCACATATGAAGATGGTTAGCGGGGAGGGAAGACACGAGCCCGCCCCGGAGGGGGGGAACTACATCGTGGCTGAGTGAGCATATGGGATGGCCAGCGGGGATCACACATAGCAGGCACCTATACCCAGAACGCGGGATGACCAGCGGGCATACCTACAACGTAACGGGCCATCGCCTGACTCCTCCGCTGAGTCAGGTGGTGGGGGCCTCGGAGGAACTCTGCAGGGTTCGCCAAGCGGGGAACTCGACTGGCAAAGTAAAAAAGGCGCACGGATCTCTGTGTTAGAGAGAGAGGCGCAGCAAGCGTTTACAACACCTACCGATTTTCCTCATGACTCGGGGTTTCCCAACACCCTTGAGGAGACCGGCTCCACTCAAAGATTGTAAAATCTAGCAAATGTATTAGGTGTCGCCCAGCCCGCAGCTCTACAGATGTCTGTAAGAGAGGCGCCGCGTGCTAACGCCCAAGAGGAGGCAACGCTCCGAGTGGAGTGTGCTCTAACTCCTGGGGGACACGGCTCGCCCTGGCTCAGGTAAGCGAGGGAGATGGCATCCACTATCCAGTGGGCCAACCTCTGTTTAGATACGGCACTTCCCTTCTGCCGACCACCATAACAGACAAAGAGCTGTTCAGAGGATCTAAAACTCTGAGTACGGTCCACATAAGTCCGCAAAGCGCGGACAGGACACAGCAATGAAAGGGCTGGGTCTGCCTCCTCCGGGGGCAGCGCTTGCAGGCTCACTACCTGGTCCTTAAACGGTGTGGTAGGAACCTTGGGCACATATCCAGGCCGGGGTCTCAGGACAACGTGAGAGTAGGCCGGCCCGAATTCCAGGCACGAGTCACTGACCGAAAATGCCTCCAGATCCCCTACCCTCTTAATCGAAGCCAACGCGACCAGCAGAGCTGTCTTCAGGGACAGAAATCTCAAGGATACTGAGTCGAGTGGTTCGAAGGGATCTCCCCGTAGGCTCGTGAGCACTACAGTGAGATCCCAAGAGGGCATAAGAGGGGGGCGGGGGGGGGGAATATTCGCCTCGCACCTCTGAGGAACCGGATGACGAGGTTATGCTTACCCACGGTGCCGCCGTCCACCGCGTCATGATGAGCGGAGATAGCGGCCACGTAAACCTTCAGTGTGGAGGGCAACAGCCTCCGCTCCAACCTATCCTGAAGGAAAGAAAGCACAACACTGATCTGGCAAGATCGGGGGTCTTCTCGGCGAGAAGAACACCATTCAGTGAATAGACTCCACTTCAGGGCGTAGGCATGCCTCGTAGAGGGTGCTCTAGCCTGAGTGATGGTATTAACCACCGCCACCGGTAGGTTACCTAAGTCTTCCTCGCGTCTATGGACCACACGTGGAGGTTCCACAGATCTGGACGAGGGTGCCAGATGGTGCCCTGTCCCTGAGAGAGGAGGTCCTCTCTCAACGGGATCTGCCAGGGGGGGGGCTATCGCGAGGAGGGAGAGTTCTGAAATCCAGGTCCGGTTGGGCCAGAGAGGCGCAACTAGCAAGACCTTCTCCTCGTCCTCCCTGACCTTGCACAGTAACTGCGCGAGTAGGCTCACTGGGGGGAACGCATATTTGCGCATGCCCCGAGGCCAGCTGTGGGCCAGTGCATCCGTGCCGAGGGAACCCTCGGTCAGGGAAAAAAACCACTGGCAATGAGCGTTCTCGGGGGAAGCAAACAGGTCAACCTGGGCTTCCCCGAAGTGCGCCCATATCAGCTGGACAGACTCGGGGTGGAGTCTCCATTCTCCCGAGACTAGAAGCTGCCGTGAGAGCCCGTCGGCTGCACGGTTGAGCTCGCCTGGGATGTGAATGGCACGCAGCGATTTGAGCCGCGTATGACTCCAGAGGAGCAGACGGCGAGCGAGCTGAGACATGCGGCGGGAGCGTATACCCCCCATGCGGTTGATATACGCCACCGTCGCCGTACTGTCCGTCCTGACCAGTACGTGTTGCCCTCTGAGCACCGGTAAAAAACGGCGCAGGGCGAGCAACACTGCCAACAGCTCTAGGCAATTGATATGCCAATGCAGCTGGGTTCCCTTCCATAGGTCCGCAGCCGCATGCCCGCAACACACGGCCCCCCAACCCGTACTGGAAGCATCCGTCGAGACGACGACATGCCTGGACGCTTGTCCCAGGGGCACTCCGGCCCGTAGGAAGGAGGGGTCCCTCCAGCGGTTGAGGGTGCGGCGACACAGCGCAGTGACAGTCACTCGGTGTGTGCCCGCGTGCCATGCGCGTCTGGGGACTCGATCGTGAAGCCAATGCTGCAGTGGTCTCATATGGAGCAATCCGAGCGGCGTGGCCGCAGCTGCGGATGCCATATGCCCCAGGAGCCTCTGAAACAATTTCAGGGGGACCACCTTTTTTCTGTCGAACTCCCTCAGACAGTTCAGCATCATGGTGACCGAGTCCAGCTCCAACCCGAGAAAAGAGATCCTCTGCACGGGTGCGAGTTTGCTCTTTTCTCGGTTGACCTGAAACCCCAACAGGTCGAGGTGCCGGAGCACCTTGTCTCTGTGCGTAATCAATTGATCCCGCGAGCTGGCTAAAATCAGCCAGTCGTCGAGATAATTGAGTATGCGTATGCCTGCGAGTCGAAGGGGCGCTAAGGCACCCTCCGCGAGCTTGGTGAAAACTCGCGGAGACAGAGAGAGCCCCAAGGGGAGGACTTTGTACTGCCATGCTCGGCCTTCGAACGCAAACCGCAGAAACTGCCGGTGGCGTGGAAGTATGGAAACATGGAAATACGCGTCCTTCAGGTCTATTGCTGCAAACCAATCCTGAGGACGAACACATCGGATGATGCGTTTCTGCGTGAGCATTCTGAACCGCAGCTTGTGAAGACAACGGTTCAAAACGCGCAGGTCTAGGATTGGTCGTTGCCCACCGCTCTTTTTGGGTACGATGAAGTACGGGCTGTAGAACCCGCGCTCCATCTCGGCTGGAGGGACCGGCTCGATTGCATCCTTCGCCAGGAGGACAGCAATCTCCTCTCGCAAGACAGGGGCGGACACAGGGCTGACCCTGGTGAAATACACACCCGTGTACCTGGGAGGCCGTTTCGCAAACTGAATCGCGTAGCCGAGTCTGATCGTGCGGATGAGCCACCGCGATGGGCTGGCCCGCGCTAACCAGGCAGGCAGAGCCATCGCTAGCGGCTTCATCCGCACGATCGCTGACGTACCAACGGTGGGGCAGCACGGAGTGGGTGGGCTCAACCGGGAAGCACTGGGGTCCCGCGGGAGAGCAGGAGGCGAGAGATTCACTCTCGTCTCGCACCCATACTCCGGAGGGTGGTCAGGAGGGGAAGAGAAAGGAGACCGTTCTCTTGCGCTCCGTGAGCCACTGGCGAAACGCACCGATCCTGCGAGCTGGAAGGCATAGCGTCCCAAGCTGGCAGTGTTCGGGCAGTCACATCCGGGGAGGTGGAAAAATGCTCTTTCTTTGGAATTTGCGTGGCGTTGAAAAACGCCGTTGGTGTTATTTGTGGGGCCCGGCCCTCCGCCGGGGAAAGAGCAAGTTCCCTCCTCTCCGGATGGCCCGTCTCAGGGACGCTTCGCGGTCCGTTTACCGGACTTAGCGGCGCCCTGGGGCGGGGGCGCTGGTTGCCTGCGGGATGCTCGGCGCTGCCGCTTGGCCGGAGGCGCAGGCGGGGGCGCGAGAGCAGGTCTTGTGGCCGCAGGCGGGCGCCCTCGGCGAGGAGCAGCGGAGGTGGATGGTACGGCGGGGGGAGCGGTCTTATGGTCCCGCCGATAGATGACTTTGCCCATCGCATCCGACTGCTCCTTCACCGCCGTGAACTCCTGGGTGAATTCACCGACGGTGTCGCCGAACAGGCCAGCCTGGGATATGGGCGAGTCAAGAAAGCGGACTTTGTCAACATCGCGCATATCTGCCAGGTTTAGCCAGAGGTGGCGTTCCTGGACCACTAATGTGGCCATCGACCTTCCCAGGGCACACGCAGCCGACTTGGTGGTACGCAGAGCATAGTCGGTTGCGGTGCGGAGCTCATGGAGCAGGCCTGGGTCGGAACCACCCTCGTGCAGCTGGGCCAGCGCCTGCGCTTGGTAGCGCTGGTAGGTGGCCATAGCATGCAAGGCGGAAGCAGCCTGGCCCGCGGCCTTGTAGGCTCTGGCTCCGAGGGAGGCAGATAACCTACAAGCCTTGGACGGGAGACGGGGCTGACCCCTCCAGGAAGAGGCGCCACGCGGACATAGGTTGACCGCAATGGCGCGCTCAATCTGGGCAATCGCCTCGTACCCCCTGGCTGCTCCACCATCCAGGGTGGTGAGGGCGGAGGCGCACGCAGATCGGGCAGAGAAAGGTGCCCTCCAAGACTGCGTGAGCCTACTGTGCACTTCCGGGAAGAAGGGGACGGGAGGCTTAGAAGGCTTCGCCTTTTTGTCCTCCACGTAGCACCCATCTAGTCGGTCCGGCCGCGGGGCTGGGGGATAAACCATCTCCAAACCCACGGCCGAAGCAGCCCGGGAAAGCACGGCCAGCATATCCGCTTCTGGATCCGAAGCCACGCTCACAACCCCGGAGGGAGGGAGCGGGTTCGGATCCTCGTCGGAATGAGAGCGCTGAGGAATGAGAGGTCCGCGAGCCCGAAGGCGGCGGATTAGCTCCCACCGTAACCCTCAGATCTGCCCGAGTGCCAACCGCAGAGCGGGGGACAACTGGGGTGGGTCGCCCTTTTACAAGAGCGAGCCGCGATCTTAGCTGCGCAACAGACATGACGTCGCAATGACGGCATGCACTGCCCGCGAGCACCGCATTGACATGCTGGACCCCCAGACATGCCACGCAGTGCTCGTGCCCATCATCCGAGGACAGGGAACCACCACATCCAGAAACGCACGGTCGGAGCGACATCTTTAAAAAGACGCACTGCACGACCGTGTTGCTCTTTTAGGGAAGCTTGCTTCCTATACAAACCGCTCAGTTTGAGGACCGGACCCAAAGGACGCCAGGCAAGGGAGAGAAGACCCAGCTCGACCGTCTGCCGCAGCGTAAACGCACTCTGGACCGGGAGAACAGCTCTCAATCTCTCTCTCTCTGTACAGACAGGTTGGAGAACCCTCAGCAACTCTCTCAGAAGCTTGTGAAAGGCTCTGAAAGCGAAAAGGATGGCGTTGCTGAGCACATGCTAGCCTTTTATGCCAGACTGATTGTCATTCAAGACAGCTGTGCACGCTGACGCTGCCAACTCATTGGCATTTCATTGGCCCGTTTTTATACTCTTTCAGATGATTGGATTCTGACGAAATCCCCATAGTGGAAGTTTTTCCACATAGCATTGAAGTTCCCCTCCCGAAGGGGAAACTGCTTTCTTTCATCTGAGAAATATTGCTAAATTGCGAAGTATGCTATCCATATCAGATGCAGAAAAGCTAGTTCATGCTTTCATGACTTCTAGGCTAGACTACTGTAATGCTTTGTTTGATGGTTGCCCAGCATCCTCTATTAACAAACTCCAGCTAGCTAATGCAGCTGCCAGAGTTCTTACCAGATCTAGAAAATATGATCATATCACCCCAATTTTATCCTCCTTACACTGGCTGCCTGTTAAGTTTCGTATTGAATTTAAAATATTACTCCTCACCTATAAAGCTTTAAATAATCTAGCTCCTGTTTATCTAACCGACCTCCTGTCTCGCTACAACCCAACCCGCTCTTTACGATCTCAAAACTCAGGGCTTCTGGTAGTACCTAGAATATCAAAGTCGAGTAAAGGAGGTCGAGCCTTCTCATTTATAGCCCCTAAACTCTGGAATAGCCTTCCTGATAATGTCCGAGGCTCAGACACACTCTCACTCTTCAAAACTAGATTAAAGACCTATCTTTTTAGCAAAGCATACACTCAGTGCATTACATAGCGGTATGACGCATGATGTGCCCCACACATGATTTAGTTTTTTTTTATATACTCTATGAACAGCAGCTACGCTAATTATTCTCCTTATTCTGTATTTCCTCCTGGGGGTACTCATCTCGAGGCCCTCAGACTATGCAGTGCCACTGACGCGATCCGAGACCAGCGACGAGATGATCCCAAGATTTTCTGGACCAGGCCGTATCCTAAGCAGCTGCTGTGGTGGTCTTCGTGGAGTGAGAACATGAGATTGACTCCTGTGATGCTCCAAGGACAGACGAGTCTTCGCTGAGGTCCAGCTTCCTGCGCCTAGACTGCAGCTCTGCACAAGATGTTTGGCCATAGGGGATGGTCGTGCCCAACTGAGCCAGGTTTCTCTCGAGGTTTTTTAAATCTTCGCTTTCGCCAATTGATGAAGTTTTTTCCTCGCCGCTGTTGCCACTGGCTTGCATGGTTCGGTATCTGTAGAGCTGCGCATCGATGGATTTGCTCTTCAGTGTTTGGACTCTCAGTAGTGATTATTAAACCACACTGAACTGAGCTAAACTGAACTGAACTTAATCTCTGAAAACTGAACTGACACTGTTTCAATTCACTATAATCTTCCATGAGAAGCTGCTTTGACACAATCCACATTGTATAAGCGCTATACAAATAAAGATGAATTGAATTGAATTAAATTAAAACGGGATTCTCAACAGATATTCTCTTTTTGCTTGCAGGACGTTGTCACTGCCGAACGGAATAACTCACTTTATCAATAGCTTAATAATAATTACTTATTATTATTATTATTATTGAAATTGTTAACTGTTGCACATGAGTACAGTGTAGAAAATTCAAGTAAATTAAACCGTTTCAAGCCATTTTTAACTTTCATTTTACAAAAGCCTATATCTGAAAAAAAAAAAAATTTTCTAAACAATAAACAACTGAGTTTGTAAATATTTTTATAAAGTATTTGGATACGATGATATTAATCAAATAGTGCAAACAGAGCATTTTTGGGGTGAGTGAAAGTAGAAACTAGGCTACCTTCTTTTCTGTCATCCAGTACTGCGCAGCGCTGCTTAATAAACGGATTTGGAAAAACAGCAAAAATGTGTTCTATGTCCTCAAACAAGTGTTTATGTTTTTATATTTATAGGAAAATGTAAAAATGAAATTATACTATAGCTGCTGAGTGCAACAAAATATAGCCTAGGCTATAGCGTTTTATTACCAGCTATTATGTCCTGAAACATGTTTCCTTTACTTAAGATAACCTAATAATATGCAACATCTTTAAATTATTCTCTTAAATAAAGGGGCATTACCTATTAAGTGTCATATAGCCTATGCAAATATTAATGTTTTAGGTCTCTCCGGAGCATTTGTGCTGAATGTTTGATGACGTCTATCAAAACGAGGATGTTATAAAATACACTCGATGGACGATGCCAACAGTCGGTCCAATAGTCGGCCTTCTAGGCTACCTTCTGTCATCCAGTGCTGCGCAGCGCTGCTTTCCAAACGGCTGTGCTCAAATAAATGTTTATATTTTTATATGACGTGGAAAATTTTAAAATGAAATTTATAATGGTGCGCAACGAAATATAGGCGTATACTGCTGTATGTGCTGAAACACTTAACAGCACTTTCCTTTACATAAGGTACGCTTTTTTGAAAGTTTGTCGCTAAATTGGCAATACTAGCGCAAACTGAAGAGCGGGGAGCGGGAGGAGTGAGAGGTTTAGGGAGATGGGGGCGCGCGAACTGTAGCGCGCGACCGTCACCGGAAGAGCACAAGCGCCAAGTTTCAGCCCGGACTGTACCAAAATGCTGAGGAGCGGGGGGCGGGGAAATTCCGGGAGTTTACCGGGAGACAGACCAATACGGGAGACGGGTCTGAAATACAGGAGACTCCCGGGAAAAACGGGAGTGTTGGCAGGTATGGGCCCGACAGTGGAAATGCAGCTAGTATGAGTGCAGGCCGTCAGGGGAGACGGGAGGGGGGACAAGCATGCTTCGGCACGGTTTAAGGCAAATGTACATAGTGTGTGTAATAAGGATGGACACTACAATGTAGTGTGGCTCTGTATGCAGGTCTTTATTAGAATGGATGGTCAGGCAAGCAGTGGTCAAAACAGGAACAAACAGATGTATTAGGGCAATCCAGAGTCGTAGTCGTAATAGCAGGCAGAAGGTCAAAAGACAGGCGGCATACAGGGAATAACAATACAAAACAAAGCAAAGGTCTAACACAGAAGGCAAGGAAAAACGTGTCGTAATGTTCCCTTATTCAGCTAGCAAGACTCAGCAACATTGTGTGTTTGTGTGCTGACTTAATAGTCCGTGTAATCAGTTCATGAGTGACTGATTTGCAATCAGTCAGGATCTAGAACATGTGTGTGAGCGGAGTGCATGTATGGATATGTAGTCCATGAACCAGCAGATTTGTAGTTCTTGTGACTGTGTGTGTGTGTTAACCAGCGATCCCTGGCTGTGATCGCTGGTGATCGTGACCGTGTGACTGTTGGCTCAAAGTTCAAAATGGCTTGTGAATAAAGTGTAAGTTCAGAATGGCTTAAAACTGTATCTATTTGTATTAGGCCTAAATTGTTATAGTTTTTGTTTGTTTTATTTTTTTTATGTAGGCTATTTTTTATTTTATCCGATTTTTGTCATGAAATGCTTGTAATAGGCTTAGGCGATTATATCAAATGTGACACTATTGTGTTGAGCCAACAAAAGTTGATAAATAATTTGTGTAGTTGTATGTCTTTCTGTTGAATTTACATAATAATATCAAAAATAATAAAAAGGCTGCTTGCGTGGCATCTGTGTGTAAAGATTATTATGTGTTAGGCCTATTGAAAAAAACATCTTCAAGGACTATGCAAAAAAATATCACTTAAGTTACAACTAAATGATTATGCAACACCCTTAACTTTACAAGGGAAACATATGGGCGATCATAAGCAAAAAATCCTAGAAGGGTTTTTCTTTCTTTCATTCTTTCTTTACCTTATTTTTATTATTATTATTATTATTATTATTATTATTATTATTATTATCAGGCTATTTTCTGTAGCAAACACTGTAACCAATTCCGTGTTTTCAGGTTGTTGTTTTTTCGGTTAAAGCGCAATGCCCCATTAACACCACAATGGCCAAACATTTGGTTTGAGATGGGGGAAGGGGGATGTCTCCAGTATTTTTAACAAACATGGAGAGACAAAATTCCTGGTTATCTTTTATCTACACACAGGCCTAGTTATGTTTCTATGCACAGCAACTTCTGGAATGAACTACGTTAATTAAAATGTCTATATTAGAAAAAAGCTTGAAAAAAAGTTTTTTTTTAAGAAAATTATAGTGAAAGACTATATTGATTATTGAAAACCTAATATTTTCAATAACCTAAATTTTTTTTTTTACCAAAAATACAAAACATTACTGAAGTGCTGCTTGCTGATCCGGATCTACAACAGCAGAGAATTCCTTGTGGTCCTAAAGCCTTCATCCGACAGTTATTTTTAAATATGCACAACGCGAACCAAACAATAGACATATGCCGTTCATGACATCCTTTCAGACAACTTCGCTTTAAACTGTAGCCTATTTAGGTCCCATTTACACTATCAAGTTTTAGTTTATTTCCTATAAGCTGTTGTATATACTTATTGTAGCATCCTTTTTTTATTATTGATTATTAAAATATTAAAGATATAGATTATTAAAATAAATATTCAGCAAAAGAGACATTTGTATTTCATATATTTAACCATGCATTTCATCTGATAGGCTAATCTTTATAGCACCATTAAACACATATTGTCAAAACCCACACAGAATTTTTCATAATTTATGAAAATGAAAAAGCAGTATTTAGTGTTGGGGTACTCGAACTTGGACTCAGACTCGAGTTCAGTTTTGATTGGACTCGGACTTGTCACGGACTTGGGGAACTTGGCTCAGACTTGGACATTTTGTTCATTTAAAAGATTATGTTAATCATTCTACGACAAGTGAAAGTACCTTCAACACAGCCGATCTCAAATGTGATAGAACTGCAAGAGCTGTTCAAGAGAATTATGCTTTCGCTTTATTTTGGCTTGAAAGCACATTAAAATTAATATAAAAACGTCTGCATTCACTTTCTTTCCATTAAAGCTGTGTGTCGATCGTCAGAACTGAATCAGTGTAGCCTATGCATGCTTGCTGACTGACAGACGTGTTCTGTATAATAAACTCATCCCAGATCCCAGATCAGCTTCTGATTTTGGGGGGTAGGGTTAGGAGAGTGTAAAGAGTGTGTAAAATTACAGTAATTAAATGATGGAATAGCAAAAATGTTGTAATAATGATCTTTCTTGGAGTTGCACATTATATTAAGTCAATATAAGCACAAATGGTTTTAATGTAGAGCTATATTTAAATTCAGTCAACATTCAGAATGGATAATCACTGGACTAAGTCCACAAATTCAAGCAATATTAAAATCTTTTTAAAGATAGAATGAGGCTTGTGTAAAAATTAATATTCAGGTAATAATTTGATGAGAGACTTGGAGAGATTGAGTGATTGAGCCACTGTAACCAGGGGAT
This sequence comes from Danio kyathit, assembly GCA_903798195.1. Taxonomy (NCBI): domain Eukaryota; kingdom Metazoa; phylum Chordata; class Actinopteri; order Cypriniformes; family Danionidae; genus Danio; species Danio kyathit. The sequence continues at coordinate 18,501,509 of LR812532.1, read as the reverse complement.
GTGACACTGACAACAGGGGTGCGGATCCACATGCAGGTTTATTAGCTGGATGGTCAGTCAAGCAATGATCAGAACAGGAGCAAACAGATGTATAAGGGCAATCCAGAGTCGTGGTCAAAATAACAGGCAGATGGTCACAAGGCAGGCAGCAGACAGGAATAAAACATGGCTAGGTTCAAAACACGGCAAGACAAGGTAAATGAAAATGCGTTGTGGTGTCACTAAACAGTAGACAAGACTCAGCAACTATTGTGTATTTGTGTGCTGACTTTATAGTGCACAGGTGTCAAACTCAGTTCCTGAAGGGCCGGAGCTCTGCACAGTTTAGTTCCAACCCTAATTAAACACACCTGATCAAACTAATTGAGTCCTTCAGGCTTGTTTGAAACCTGCAGGTAAGTGTGTTGAAGCAGGGTTGGAACTAAACTGTGCAGGGCTGCGGCCCTCCAGGATCTGAGTTTGACACCCCTGTTATAGTGCAATGAAATAGTCCTTGAGTGGCTTCAGCTGAGGGTTTGCAATCAGTGGTGACTTGCCTCAGGTGTGTGTGTGTGTGGCATGACTGAATATGTAGTCCTTATACCAGCAGAATTGTAGTCCTTGTTATTGTGTGTGTGTACCAGCGATCTCTAGTGGTTGTATCTCGCTGGTGACCGTGACATCCACAATGTCTTCTGTGTGAGAATAAACATTTACTGATTGCCAGTGGCAGTATATCTGCCCTACATATTAAATATGCAAGAGAGAATCTGATAACGACAAATTTCTGATTTGAAAATGGACTATTTATATGTAGTCAGTGACAGAGCACAAGACTATGTGCATAGCATAATTAATCATCTCATAATTTCATTTTGAAATTATTCAGAATTATGCATAGTTGTATGCTGATGTCATCACTGTCTTTTGAACTGAGGACCAGGACCTATCCTCAAAAGCCCCCCACCCTCCATTTATTTATAATATTTATTATAAATAAATATATAAAAAATATTTTGATTTATTTTGAATTAATAAAAGTATTATTATTTTTGTTGGTATTATTATTATTATTATAATAATACAATTAATATTCTAAATAAATAACAGAAATTTGTCCTAAATGTAACTGGAACACAAAAAGACACAACTGTAGTAATATACTAAGATCATTTAAGAAGTCTTTTGCAAGAATATTAATTTAATTTGACAATTCCATAAGATGCAAATAAATATGTTTTATAGAATTATCTGTGGAAAGCACGGTAGCACAGTGGGTAGCACTATCGCCTCACAGCAAGAAGGTCACTGGTTTGAGTCCCGGCTGGGCCAGCTGTCATTTCTGTGTGGAGTTTGCATGTTATCCTCTTGATGACGTGGGTTTCCTCCGGGTGCTCTGGTTTCCCCCACAGTCCAAACACATGCGCTATAGGGGAATTGATTAACTAAATTGGCCGTAGTGTATGAGTGTGTATGGATGTTTCCAGTATTGGGTTGCGGCTGGAAGGGCATCCGCTGTGTAAAACATATGCTGGATAGGTTGGCGATTCATTCTGCTGTGGCGACCCCAGATTAATAAAGGGACTGAGTCGAAAAGAAAATGAATAAATGAATGAGAATTATTTGTTGTCTTTTTAGACCTGAATAGTGAATTGTTTTAGGCCTAATCTTACCTTCCTGACACTTCATCCCTCCATTCTGCTTCATAGCATGTTTAGTTAAAATAAGATCATCATCATATTGTTTACATTTTTGTTTTGTCCACTTGCAACTCACTGTGCAACTCACTGTGCTGACATTTCAGCATGAAAGGCCGTTACGTACAATGCATGAGCGCTGCGTATTTTTTCGACGTGTCCTATATGTCCTAAATGTGTCCTAAATGTCACTTTAAGCTGTATAGAAGTGTCTTGAAAAATATCTAGTCAAATATTATTTACTGTCATCATGACAAAGATAAAATAAATCAGTTATAAGAGATAAGGTATTAAAACTATTACGTTTAGAAATGTGTTGAAAAAAATCTTCTCTCCGTTAAACAGAAATTGGAGGAAGAAATAAACAGGGTCTAATAATTCAAGGGGGCTAATCATTCTGACTTCAACTGTAGTTGAAGTCAGAATGATTAGCCCCCTTTTGATTTTTTTTCTTTTGTAAATATTTCCCAAATGATGTTTAACAAGGCAAGGAAATTTTCACAGTATGTCTGATAATATTTTTTCTTCTGGAGAAAGTCTTATTTGTTTTATTTCGGCTAGAATAAAAGCAGTTATTAATTTTTTAAACCCCATTTTAAGGACAAAATTATAAGCCCCTTTAAGCTAATTTTTTTTCGACAGTCTACAGAACAAACCAGCATTATACAATAACTTCTCTAATTACCCTAATCTGCCTAGTTAACCTAGTTAAGCCTTTAAATGTCACTAAGCTGTATAGAAGCATCTTGAAAAATGTCTAGTAAAATTTAATTTACTGTCATCATGGCTAAGATAAAATAAATCAGTTATTTGAAATTAGTTATTAAAACTATTATGTTTAGAAATGTGTTGAAAAAAATCTCTCCGTTAAACAGAAATTGGGGAAAAAAATAAACAGGGGGGCTAATAATTCTGACTTCAACTGTATATATTAATATTATAGGTGGGCATAGATTAATTTTTTTAATCTAGATTAATCTAGATTAATTTCAAAATTAATCTAGATTAATCTAGATTAAAATGGCTCATTTTAATTCTGCCGAAGGTATTCAGAATATGTGTGCTACCCAAATAATAAGTCTTTGAGAACGGGTTTCTCAAGCCGGGTGTCGCATTAGACCAGTGTCTCATCTCCAAAATGTTTCCAAAATGCATCACAAACTGCTTGAGAAACTGTTCTACTATGATAATTGGTGATGAAAATAAATGATGTTCAATAAGATGTGTTTACTTACTTGTGTTTACTAACTGTTTATTCAGTTAAACATGAATGTTGAACTGTAGGCCTACAAAAGCTCCAAACAGCGAATTCTGATGAGCTTAATCAGACTAAAGTCAGCACTGAACTAAACAGAAATGGAATTAAGATGTGGAGTATGCAGATTTTAGTGGCATTATTGAAGTAAACTCCGCGGTCTTTAGGACCTATCGCCATATTTTCCGACAAGGTCCACACGCGGCTGTCAGAAAGGACTGCACACACACACACAAACACACACACACACACATCGCGAAATGCGGAAGTTTTTTTTTTCTTACCATTTGGCATGCGTTATTAAACTCCATAACTCTCTCACCTGTCCTTACTCCGTATTTGCGTCTATATTACCCCAGTTTGTCACGAAGGAATAAATGAAAAGTGAAACTGCAGTTAGAGTCAGGCATCCTGCTGATTTGATTCAACAGAGCAGACGGCTCACCGGTCAGGTATACATCCGCGGTAATATATCAAGGTGAAAGTCATCATAGCTTGCGTAGAATAGACCCAGCTCCCAACCCAACTTTGAGAATAGATTAACGGCGATATTTTTTTTATCGCGCGATAAGAGTCTCGCGTTAACGCAGCACGTTAACGCCGTTAACGGCCCAGCACTAATTAATATACAAGGTTTCCGCTACATTCATTCTTCCATGGCGGGGCGCCACACCAAAATTTATCCCACCACGGCTACATTACAGTGTGCCCTATGAGTTATGCATTAGTCTTTGTGTTCTGATTGTCCTTTTGTCTACCTAGGGTTTTCATGTGTTAAATTTACTTGAGAATGAGGAAACAATGGTGTCTAAGGCTCATGGTATGCCCATTCTATGTACTTATCTCATATTATTTGACTATGCCTAGGTATATGCAAATTGTCTTTGTATGGCACCTTCAATAAAAAAATTATTTAAAAAAAATAAAAAGAAACTTGACATTTATTATCATAATTATCGATATGAACTAATATGAAAAAAGCCATATTTTAGACCACATCACATAGTCCTATCAGGCAATGTCCAATTAACTATTAAAATTCCCATATTTCATAACAGCCCTGTCCTGAAAATATGTACATACCAATATTCAGTCATTTGTAAAATGATAAAAAAAATCACAAAGTGTGATATTCAAAACCTAATCCTCTGTGCAGCACTTAAATAATAATGTTATTGCACTGCAACTCCACAGGAACTATTCACTTATTATAAAATGTAAAAACACAATCCTCTTTACAATCCTGTACACTGTATTAACAACATTAACAACATACGGTTGTTTCAAAATGTACTCACATAATTCTTATTATATGAGTACTTTCCAATGTGATAATAGTATTGATGTCCTGCTACACACAATAGATCTACATGTAGATACTGCCAATGTGTACACACACACTGTAATTATATAATACGCACACATCTTGTTATCCAAGTTCACAGGTATAAGAGACAATTTAAAGTGAAAGCCTGTGTTTTACTGTATTTGTTATTTTATTATTATTATTATTATTAACTGATTTAGTGGATTTTATAAATGCTTTTTAAAACAGATTTGAAAATTGATTAACTGTCCTTCAGGTTCTGAAGCATTTTAAAAACACTGTGATTATAAGATTACCATAAAATAGACTGCACAAAACATTAACAGCAGAATTAATAATTAATCTTTTAATCGCTTCACATGATACTTCATTAATCATTGTAATATGCTGATTTGCTGTACATGTCTTAGTATCAATGACTTCAGAATTAATTTAAAACAAATATATCTTCTAACACTACAAATATTTTTGACTGACTTTTTATATATTTAAGAGGTCTCTGTAGACAAAAGTATTAATTTTTTAGAAGTGAAATTAGAATATAGATTTCTGTGGTACCATCTGAAGCCATTGCTTAACAATGTACAGCATATTTTTTAGCTGTTATTCATAAAAAATGTATAGGATTACAAATGAAGTTATTAATTAATGCTATTACTTAGATTATGCACATGTATCTTTTTTTAAAATACTATAAAAGTACATTCTTGAATAAGGAGCAGAAGCATTTTATTTCTTCACTCACCTGCTTGTAGTTTTGGTCTGTTTCGGCTGTTGCAATGAATTACTTCTTCATAACTGCATATAACATGATTCTAAAGTGAAAAGTCTTCCTCTGCTGTTGTTTCACTCGTTTGGTTTATGGATTTCCATTGTTTATTCCAGAAAAAAAAATCTGATGAGAACCTCCGTGGTGTTTCAGAGTGATTTAGATGGGACTGAGAGGGTAGATGAGTGTCTGTAGGCAGAGAGGGGGATGAGAGACCCATTACCATACAGGCATTACAGATAACACACAAATCTCTATTGCCCACTCATATCTCACTTCATTTCTCCAACCACTTCAACATTAGACTCAATGGGTTTTGCTTCTTCTTCTTTTTCTTTACTTTTAAAAATATGCATTATGTCCAGTGCATTTGTGAGACTCAAAGGTCTTTCTTTGTTTTTATTTTAATGTAGATGCCAGATAAAGGCTGGAGGTTATTCAGCAGATGCTTTTGAAGTGCACAGCTTTGTTTTTGATGCTCAGCCTTTCTACTGGCCAGCCATACTAGTAGGCCTAATTAAGGAAAATGTGCCTCTCAAATTAGTGCATTAATAATTAATGTTTTTCTATATATTATAATTTATTTTGATTAATTTAAATCTATTTTTAAACCCATAAAACCACTTTAACAACAAATTAGGCTACAGCATTTCCTGTTTGTCAATTAATGTCAACACATCATATATCCCTTGTGGTGCTGTTAACAAAGAAGAAAAAGCTCTTCTGAAGTTTCATTAAAGACTGAAGTTGAAGTCGATGAATTGCTGAATATAGCAAAGAAAAAGCATACAAGTTACTTCATTTAATGAACTTATTTCAAATAAAGTTTTATACTTAATTTTATAAAGTTATTTCATATTAAGTTATTTAATAAAATAAGGTTGCCAAAGTTGCGCCTATTGACTTGTAAAGATGTGCTACTTCCCATAAAAAGCCCAAAGATAGAAAGTATCTTGACCGCTCTATCTATGTTTATGTGTCTGTGTGCGTGTGGTGTGTGTGACAGAGAGCATGCGCGCATTCAAAGTACCGTAGATTGTTTTGATTCGACAGCATCCAACGTGACAACTACGTGAATGTGCCAGTTTGCGAAATGATACCGAAGATAGTTTCTTTTGACTATAAAAATTACAAGGTGGTCAACAAAAAACGAATTGCAGTATGTAAAACATGCGGGTCGAAGATTACAGACCGAGATGCCACAACTTCCAACTTTGTTCGACACTTGAAGTTGCACAAAGAAAGGTACGTTTTGAATGAATGTCAAGATTAGCTTATTATGGCATTATTTCACTGACAAATGTCGTAAGCGCAGTATTACAAGTTGAAAGGGCATTCATGTAATACGAGCAAGCAAATCTTTTTGCTCACGCGCCGGATTCCTCTGTTTGTGGACAACTTCTCGCGTGTAACAGTTACTCAAAACACTGGCTGCTCATGTGCGAATTATCTGCTCTCGCTCCATCAGATGATGCAGACTCACAATTTGTCCCTCGTGTTTCATCTTCCTTTCTTGCTTTTGCTCTCCAGAGTTCCTCCTGTTAAATTGGTTAACGTTATCTCAATAATGTTGATATGGTTTATATATTGCTACACTATTTATTAACAATACACGAAAAACTAAATGGTTAAGGTACATTCTATAATAAATTCTAGTGTTTTTGAGTGTTAGGTATACTGCCTATGTTTAAGGCTAGTATTATTTACAACTTGTTAATGAATGCTTCAGCATACTGTAGTATTAAGAATAGTGAACTGATAAAATGAAATACAGAGTGTAGTTTTACTACAGTAAAGTGTGGTGAATTGTAGTAAAATATACCCTATATTGTAAAAAAAAACACAGCACTGGGTAATCCATAGCAACTATAGTATTACCACAACTGATTAATAGAAGTACTTTACTGTAGTAGGCTACTGTTCAAAACACTGTAAATGCCAATATACATGTTTAGGGGCCCTGTGGAACAGCTTGTCCTCAAAATGAAGAGGATGACATGGAAAATGTCCTCCACAATCTCATCATCAATGTGGAAGACAGCAGAGACTAGTTCACTTTATTTTAGTTGCTAAGATAAAATGGTATTGATAGTGACATTTATTTGAAGAGTGAATAGTACAGTAGACTATTCTACTAGTGTTGTGTATTTTCTGTCTCCTAATCTTAAAGTTATGACACCTATAAAACGGTAAGGTGAGGATGGACTAATAGATGGGGAAAATGGGAAGTCTTCACCACAGGGGGCGGCCCCTGAAGCCTGTTGCTTTCAGTTCTGCCCTGGGCTCCTCACTGGTTTGCGTGTCCTGTTCTGTCCCTGAGTGTGGTGGGCAACTTTTAAATGTGAGACACAAACTATCATTCAATAAACATCAGTCCTATGAGACATCATAACATTGAATGGGTAGTGATTGGAATATGTGTTAAACACATTCAAGGCTGTGAGTGGACTTGAGCAGAGTTCCCCCAAAAAAGGAAGAAGTTTCCTTTGTGTCATTTTACAAAAAGTCTTTCATCTTAATTGTAAATGAACTGGGACATTCAGCACTCACAGCCAAAAAATGGTTAGCATCTTTGTAGACAGCTCAATGGATTTAGTGATGAGGGGAGGCCCAGATAGCAAGCGTCGATCAAATTTCGACATTGAATCAACGTTCTTTATTTGGTCGGTACGCCAGAAGGTTATTACATCGAGAATAAAACATTGATTCAATGTCAAAATGAAGTTGACTTTAACATATAGGCTACCCGACGCATCTGGTCGAAATCATAACATTGGTTCGATGTTGAAACTTGATTGGATCACTCGGAGTCGGTTCTTCTGCGCGAGTCAGCGTCAGGTGCACGTGTTCATCATTTGATTCAACTAACAAACAAAAGGCAGCAGACGGAACTGTAATCTAAAGGTAAGCACGTTATATTCGACGTTTCACATGTTTTATTTGTCATTTTCCCAAGAATTTATGTTAAAGTGTAACTTTTTAGATGTGTAAATTAACACTTTACCACTTTCATACGTTTTTAGTAAGCCTACATGTCATGCTGTACATGCCCCATTGACAGCAACTAATCTATAAAGGTAACGTTAACGTAAATGAAAAGCTGTTTTGGTTATTTAATTTTCGATTTCAACACGATTAACTTCACTTTATGACTTCAATGCTTTTTAACCTCTGTAAAAATATAAGATGATCTGTCAAATCGATTTGGAATGAGCATAAAAAACATGTAATTTAATATTTTGCTAAGCTAACGTATAGGCTAAGTTATGAGAAACGGTTCGCAAAAAACATTACGTATCATCGAGCTAACGCTAAACAAGATTTTTTAACACATTATTACGCTAGCGAAGTGAATCGCTGTCAGTTTACTGTTTTGTTGCTCTATTTATTTCTACATTTAGTGATGAACTCCTCGCCAGACACGCTCCACAGCATTGAATGGGAAAAGCTTTGCCATTTCGTAAGTTGCCCACTCAATCTGTTACGTTAGTTCTTTGTGGTTTCGTTGGTTCTGTTCCTTATTTCCTTTGTTCACAAACCATGCTTGTCTGTTTTTTTTTTTTTCTTGTAGTGCTATGTTCTGGTGTGCATTTTTTTATTTTCCTGTTCATTAAAATTTATTTTGTCTACATGCTTTTCTCTTGAGGTTACTGCAGTTTACTTGTACAAGTATCTAAACAAATGTTTGTAAACGCATTTATTTTTAAAAATATTTTATATCATTAAGGTTTTTAGAAATTCACAAGAAAATGTTTAGAAGAAAAGAAAAAAATTAATTTCTCACAAAATAACATGCTAACTTAATATTCTGTGTGAGGAGTCAAAAATTGTGGCAATTTTATGGTACTGATACTGTGAGTTGAACTGAAAATTTACCTTGGAATTGTTTTTTGTAATAGTAGATACTGTACCTGGTGAGATTTCCCTACTGAGTAACATGTTTTTTTTTTTCTTACAATTTTTTTTAAAGGCAGTTTCTCTGAAATCTCCAGTTGAAGACATCAAGATCTGTAACCTGTGCCTGGACAGACGTCTATTCCAGTTCTGCCTACACCACACTAATCTCTCTGCCTATGTATGGATCACTGACCATTATGTTCTCTGAAGGTATTACTAGAGCAAAACAACAGCACCCATGACTGAAGTTTCTGTTAGTGACCAGTATATTTGAAGTCTGGAAGTTTTTTTCCTCTCTCACACAAACACACCAAACGACTGGTTGTGCCTATAGTACAGTGTACTGACAATCTTTTAGCATTTTTATGGTTGTATTAAATACATTTTATTGTATAAAAATCTTAAGTAATTGTCACAACACGATGCACATTTGAGTTTTAACGAGAAGGAGAATTACTCAACAGGGCTCAACACTAAGGATTTTTTTACTGGCCTGGTGTGGAATTTAAAATTGAAATTAAGATGGAGAGCAGGAAGTAAAAAACTGAATAGGAGACATAAAGGAAAGTCCGTATTTTTTAAATTCATACTATATTACAAAGAAGAAATAAATAGAAATATTATGAAGAGGACCGTTTTTTACTGAAATAAAATATATTTTCCTTCCATTGAGGCAGTAAATACTGTAAGCTACTCAAATGAAAAAACAAAACTATAGTAAAAACTATGATTTTGAATGAACCATACTATAGTTAATTGCTTAAATTGTTTACACAGTTAGTCAGTTTACTATACTACAGTATGCTGTGGCATTCATTAACAAGAAGTTGTACTATACATTATACACTTCACTATAATGTGATTCAAAAACATAGTGTTTATTACTATATATATATATATATATATATATATATATATATATATATATATATATATATATATATATATATATTTATTTATTTATTTATTTTCATGCGAATAATGTTATCTTTCAGAGATCCTTATAAAAAAAAAACAGATGAAAGCATAAAACCAATTATCCTAAATTATAAATTTTATTATTATCATCGTTATTATTGGTTTGTTTGTTTGTTTGTTTTTTGCTAGTGGAGGGGTAAACACTAGTGCTCCACAATACAATAGTCTACATTTGCTCGCAAGGGTAGCCTTTTTTTTGTTCTGTTGATGAACCAGCCACAAACATCCAATGCTGCTGCACATCTCATTATGGTTGTTTACTTTATTCTGATGGAATAAATATATGTATTATCTCTTTATTAGCTCTTTAAAAGCTCTCAAACGAATTATAGTATTCAAAAAATTTTGGAACTCTACAAAAATTGTTTCGCATTTCTCATTTTGGCTGATTAATCTTCTGATAGCGATTACTAAGTAGAAAAATCACTTCCTGCCCTCCATCTGAATTTTCCACGTCATTAATAACATCATGTGCAAATCTATTATGTTTACTTATCCTTTTCTAGTTTGCTTTCACAAGAGGACAACATATCTGCGCATGAGGATTTGGTAGCCCACAAACTCTTTTTAAACACATGGCAGTGTGCATCACATCACCTGTGTGTGCAGCACAAAATCCTCGTGAGTGGTAATAACCTGTGTCTTATGCGTGTGCAATCATCCTCTCATTCTCCTGCTTTTTCTCATCCGAATACTTATTTTTGTCAGTCATGCTGCTTCTCGATTATATGATCACATTTGCATGCATTTTGAAAAATGTTCAGAGGCAAATTTTAAACTTAAGTGTCAAACTGTTCTGATCATCTTTCATGCTGGCCCTGGGCCATTCTGATTACCGAGCCCTGCTCAAGTTAAAAATGGAATTTAAAGAACACAAGTTAATTGGAACATTGAGCTGCAAGGTGATAAATAGTCCTAGATTCACAATTATGAGATATGAGACCTGGTGAAAAAGGCATCATCATTATATCAGAGGTGGAAAGTAACGAATTACATTTACTCATGTTACTGTAATTAAGTAGTTTTTTTTGAGAATTTGTACTTTTTAGAGTAGTGTTTAAAATCTGTAATTTTACTTTTACTTAAGTATGATTTGCCTAAAGTATTGTACTTCGCTACATTTTAAATCATATCCGTTACTGAGTAAAAAATAAATATATAAAGAAATGCAACGGAAAAAGAATAAGGAAATCGCGCCCGGAAGCCACGTCACTGCAGCAGCAGCGTGAGAAAAATCAGCGGTAAACTTGTCTATTTACTTTTGCTGGAGTTGGATTTATCGCCGGAGTTTAGGAGGTTTATCAGCATAATGCCTGTCAACTCCAGCAATGACAAAGTAAGCTACTGTATATGACTCATTATTAATTTTACACTTCACTGCACTTGATCCGCGATATAAAGATCATTACTATGCGGAAATAAAGCAGCGCGCACATAATATGATTCAGACCGGGGTGAGTGCGGGGAGACTTTTTTTTCCCATCGCAGAAAAAAAGCTGAAGCAGCGCGTGCGCAGCGCATAGCGTAGAAGCAACTCGCAACTCGTTTGCCTACCGAGTGCATCTTAAGCTTAAGCTTTATGAGAAGTGTCATTTATGTCTTTTCAGGTGCACTCAGAGGACAATCACCTGTTATATCATGCCATTTAGTTTTTATTGTCAGCATGATGTAGGCCTTTGTAATAATATTTATACAATATAGTTATAATGACATGTTTACATGATCAAACTAGTGTGCAGCTTAAGCAAAACCAATACTAAAACGATTTTAAATTTGCTTGTTTTTGTAATTTGGGCCAAAACAAATGTTTGTTGGATTTTTAATAGTTTAAGTTCATTTGATCGACTATATAAAAATCAGTGGATATTATCAGGTGAACTCCAATGAAGCTGCTGTATCATCTCAAGAATGATCAGTGGAAACAGAATGTACCTGAGCTCAATTTAGAGCTTCACGCCAAAGGCTGTGAATACTTCCAGTCAGCAGGTATCTTTATATCCCTACTGACAAAGGTGCCAATCTTTCTTAAGGTAGTGCTACGTTTTGCTCCTGTTTCACCTTTCACGGAGTTCTGTTGGTACTGAACAAAACACTAAATCAACTCTAGTAATGTTCCCATGTAGATAACCAGTCACTATCTGCATAAAAATATCAGCATAATTTCCAAAAGTTGATGCATTTACAGGTTTTTCTATTGCTCTTACTAAGGCCATCCCATCAATGATGGTGCATGTGCTCACAACAGATGGACTTAGCTCTGTCTCCTTTACACCAGCTTGTGGTATGTGATTTCACAAGTAGCTTGTACATGTGATTTTACAGGTTTTTTATTTTTAATAAATTTGCAACAATTTAAAAAACTCTTTTTTTCACATTGTCAATATGGGGTATTGTGTGTAGAATTTTGAGGAAATAAATAATTTAATCCATTTTGGAATAAGGGCTGTAACAAAAAAATGTGGAAAAAGTGAAGCGCTATGAATATATATTTAAAATAAAATACAGTATGTCAAATGATCAGATCTCTGTGTGGAGCACTGGCTGTTGTCAGACTCCTTTTGCAAACAAAAATCTCTCAGAATAATTACAATTAATAGCAAAATGTATTTGATAACATAGACATACTATTGAAAATTCATACTTTAATTCATAAGAGTCATACTTCTGTGGTTATTTTGGTTAAAGTAACCTAAAAGTAATACAAAAGTAGCGTAATACATTTCTGAGATATTAATATTGTAATGTAACTAATTACAAAAAAGAAATGACAGTAACTTTGAATATATATTGTATTACATTTTGGAAGTAACTTACCCAACTGTGTTCGTAACATTGCTAATGTTCGTTAGCACAAAGATTAGATATTAACAGGGACTTGGAGCAAATTGTTTATGCACAATGGGCTCTACGCACCGTTAGAGTTTTAAAGCCAACGATAAACTTCCGGTGAAAGCTTAATGTGACTATTTTGATTTTCACAAGGTTGTTTTTACAGCATCAATGTTGTAATGTAGTTACAATACATTCAGTTAAATAGACTTAAGCATTCATTTAGTTGTTCAAGTTTAAAATTAGATGAAAGATGGTGTAACCACTAGCGCCGTCAGTAGCAACAGGCTAGCGCAGAAATTCCATTGAAAATATTGAGGTAAAGTCTAGATCGGATACGCGGCCGGCTGGATGTGTGCTATGCACATCAATATAGCAGCATTTTTTATGACACTGTATAACAATAGGCGACGCGGTGGCAGAGTAGGTAGTGCTGTCACCTCACAGCAAGAAGGTCGCTGGTTCGAGCCTTGGCTGGGTCAGTTGGCGTTTCTGTGTGGAGTTTGCATGTTCTCCCCGTGTTGGCGTGGGTTTCCTCCAGGTGCTCCAGTTTCCCCCACATGTCCAAAGACATGCGGTACAGGTGAATTGGGTACGCTAACAATTGTCCGTAGTGTATGAGTGTGTATTAGTTTCCCAGGGATGGGTTGCTGCTAGAAGGGCATTCGCTGCGTAAAACATGTGCTGGATAAGTTGGCGCTTCATTCCGCTGTGGCGACCCCGGATTAATAAAGGGACTAACCCGAAAAGAAAATGAATGAATGAATGTATAACAATAATTAATATTTTTGCAGTACTGTGATGGTTGGGTTTAGGGTTGGGGTGGGGGTAGGCTTTAAAAAATACAATTTATTGGGTAATTTAATAAATAGCATAAATAATACTCAATACAACTACTGTTTTTACATTACTGTGATGGTTGGGTTGGGGGTAGACGTTAATAAAATACAACAAATGTGAAGTTTAATAAATAATATAAACAATTCTCATTAACTTCCGGCCGCAATTGTATCTGATCTAGCAACAACCAAAATACTGGGGTAAAACAAACTGATATTTTAAAGACATGGCGGGGGAGAAATGGACATTAATGCAGTGCTTCTTGTCCGATCTGAGACCCACTTCATATCATATATCTAACAGGCAGTGAAGATCGCTGATTTTTAAAGAAAACAGATCTTAAAGGTGACAATTTTGAAATGGAAACACAACTCATCAGGAGCATTTGGGCTGCCTGGCTAAAAATTAAAAGTCTGTGTGCATATAGCCCATTTAGCTAACACAGCAGATGTTGCATTAGAATTTGTGAATTTGTATAAATTGTTAAATAGGATAATCTGTAAAATATTTTAAATAATTATATACTTTTTTGTTATAGGTCTTGAATTTTTTAAGTTACTTAAATAAAAACAACTATTTGGAGATTTATATCATCTTGTCCCTTTTGAGAAATAGTTACTCTTTACTTTTACTCATGAGTACATTTTTAATGAGTTATTTTTTACTTTTACTTGAGTAGATTTATAGACATGTAACTTTACCTTTACTTAAGTAAAACATTTTGTAAGTAACAGTACTTTTACTTGAGTACAAGATTTTATTACTCTTTCCACCTCTGCATTATATGCATAGTTCACTCAAAGATGAAAAATGTACTCAATACAAACATATCAGTAAATTAGAAGTTTTCTATATTTTGTGGTCTTTTACCATTGACATGTAAACACAAAATGCATTTCTCTCAAACATAGTTGTTATTTACTTTAACAGTTAATTTTAAAGTTTTTATCAGCATCTTAAATTTTGCATCTTTTAAGCAATGTATTTCCTTGCATGTCTTTATAAATACATTTTTTAATTTTTCTAAAAGTTTACAGTCCTTGAATCATTGTATGAATATACTGACATCTTATCAACATCCACTTAAATAATATAATTAGGTATTAACTTGTAAATATTATTAACATTTAGGGATGCATTGAAATAATTTAAAATTATTTGACTCGTGATGTTACTTTTTCCATTATAATTGTTTATTCATTTATTTTACTTATGAAGACAGGCAAGAAAATATTTTGCTTAAAAGGTGCTCTAGTTTTAAGATGCTGGGTGGTTCCATATGAATAAAAAACAATGTTTGAGATAAATGCATTTTGTGTTTACATATGGTAAAACCAAACCAGAAATGGTTTATCGAGGGTTTTAGTCATTCATTGTGTTTTAAAGTCAAAATGTTTGCACCTTTCTTGACAGCTTTTTTTTTTTTTAGCTTGAGTTAAATTTAAGAAAATGTTAGTATAATTAACATTTTATTTGTTTGAAATATTTTAGTATATCATTACACATATATGATTTTTTTTTAGAATCTAACAAAAATAGCATACTCTAGGGAAAAGTTATTGCAAGAAATATAGTTATCGCATTGTTTAACAACAATATCATATATAGCATAATTCCCAATATTGTGCAGGCCTACTTGTGGCAGTTGACAGGATTAATACAACTTGATACAATCAAGAAGCAGCAGAATTAAGAAAAAAAGTGGTCTCACGAGATAAGGAACGGAGCTGAAAACATACAGAGGACAAAAATGAAAGGATGATCACCAGGGCTTGTGATGCACACCTCTAAGTATTTTAAAAGAGTTTGCGGGTTTACATATACAAGTCAGAATTATTAGCCCCCCATTGAATTTTCTTTTATTTTTAAAATATTTCCCAAATTATGTTTAACAGAGCAAGGAAAAGGAATCACCGTATGTCCGATAATATTTTTTTTTCTGGAGAAAGTCCTATTTGTTTTATTTTAGCTAGAATAAAAGCAGTTTTTAATTTTTCAAGGTCAAAATTATTAGCCCCTTCAAGCTATATATAATTTTTCGATTGTCTGCAGAACAAACCATCGATAATGATTTGCCTAATTACCCTAACCTGCCTAGTTAACCTAATTAACCCAGTTAAACCTTTAAATGTCACTTTAAGCTGAATACTAGTATCTTGAAAAATATCTAGTAAAATGTTATGTACTGTCATCATGGCAAAGATAAAAGAAATCAGTTAATAGAAATGAGTTATTGAAACTTTTATGTTTAGAAATGTGTTGAAAAAAATCTCTCCGTTAAACAGAAGATGGGGAAAAAAATAAACGGGGGTTAATTCAGGGGGCTAATAATTCTGACTTCAACTGTATACATACAGTAGAGTGGGCGAAATTAGCATTGAACATGTCACCATTTTTTTTTTTTTTTTAGAAAATATATTTCTAAAGATGCTGTTGACTTGACATTTCCCCTGGATGTTGGTAACAACCAACCAAAGAAATCCAAATATGCAAAGAAAACAAAACAAATTAATTTACAAATGAAGTTATGTGTAATAAAATGAAACGACACATGAAGGGAGGTGGAGAAAGGTAGTGAAAGTCCAGATAGCAGCTGAAATCTCTCAGTAGTTCTTCAGCAACCCTCTGCCCTTTCTCAGTGTAAATGAAGATCAGATGCTTCAGTCCAACATCTACATTAGCAGGAGGATGAAGATGAAACCAAAGTGGACATTTCAGCAAGACAATGATCCGAAACACAGCCAAGGAGACTCAAATGCTTTCAGAGAAAGAAAATCAAGCTGTAGAATGGCCCAGCCAATCACCTGACTACAATCCAATAGAAAATGCAAAATAAAGCTCAGCTTTGATAGACAAGACCAACAGGACCATCAAGATTTTTACACTCTTTTGAAGTCTGTGAAAAGATATCCCACCTGAGCAATGCATGTGACTTCATTCTCCATATGAGAGGCGTCTTTAAGCTGTCAACACCAAAAAAGTCTTTTATATGAAGTGATAAATACATTTCAGTAGTTCAGCACTTTCTTCTTGTGTCATTCCATTATTATTACAAATAACTTTTATAGTTTTATTTAGCTTTATAATATATATATTTTTTAGTTTGTATGTTTGTATTGTTTGGGATTTTGCCAAAAAATGTTTAAATTCCATGTCAACAGCTCCTTTATAAATATTATTCCCAGGAAAAAACATGGCAATGTGTTCAATACTTATTTCCTCCATTTTGTATTATAATGAATTAGTTGTATTTTTACTGCCAGTATTCCTTATTTCATGGCATTCCTTTCAAAATAAAATAAATAAATAAATATGTGAAGTTGACACGGTGGCTCAGTGATTAGCACTGTCGCCTCACAGCAAGAAGGTCCCTGGTTTGAGTCCCGGCTGGGTCAGTTGGTGTTTCTGTGTGGACTTTGCATGTTCTCCCCGTTTTGGCATGGGATTTCTTCGGGTGCTCCAGTTTCCTTCACAGTCCGCTATGTAAAACGTGCTGGATAATTTGGCGGTTCATTCTGCTGTGGCTTAGTCCCTTTATTCATCAGGGGTCACCACAGCAGAATGCACCGCCCACTTATCCAGCATATGTTTTACGCAGCGGATGCCCTTCCAGCCGCAACCAATCACTGGGAAACATCCATACACACTCATTCACACACATACAATTTAGTTTACCCAATTCACCTATACCGCATGTCTTTGGACTTGTGGGGGAAACCAGAGCACCCAAAGGAATCCCACGCCAACACGGGGAGAACATGCAAACTCCACACAGAAACGCCAACTGACCCAGCCAAGGCTCGAACCAGTGACCTTCTTGCTGTGAGACAATCGTACTACTCACTGCGCCACTGTGACGCCCTCATTTTTAAACATTCTTTTCCAAAACAGTTAGCATTTAAAAAAAAAAAAAAAAAAAAAAACAGTTAGCATTTTTTGCATTACTTGCAATTTATAATTTTTGTTATTTATTTGTTTATTCTGTTTCATGACCTTAATCAGTCTTAACATTCATGTTACATTGTATGGGCCAAACACTGTAGATTATTGCACATATTATAGCATATATTGTGTGCAAAATCATACAAAATATGCATACCTAAAATATCTACAAAATTTTTTTATAAAAAAATAGTTTGTGATTTTTCTAAAATTGTGATTTGTGCAACTCATGGAATGTGACTGTTGTGTTTGTGAGAGAGAAAGAATCCAAGTAAAAGTTTACTTCCAAACTTCCAAAACATTTTGTTCATGACTTTACTGAAATATTGTATAGAATTTTCACTGCCATGGTTCTTCAGTTTTGCTACAATAATGCTAAATACAATTTATGTACTTATTTATTGTATTTAACAAAGGATGATTTGTTCATTGGTTAATGATTAGGCTACTCGATAATCGATTGATTGTCGATAACCCTTTCAATCTCCATGACCGATTACTTTTATTTTTGAACATTATTCGAAACTGAATATTTTACTGGCGGTTCATTCCGCTGTGGCGACCCCAAATTAATAAAGGAATTAGGCCGAATAGAAAATGAATGAATGAATATTTAACTTTTATTTTATTTACATAATTTTATTTAACAAAGCAGGGGTGCATTTCCGAAAACCATCGTTAGCCAACTAAAGGTTATGTTCCAATGAACTTTCGCAAACTGCATTGCAAACTTGGTCCGTTTACCTGCAGCATGTTGTTGTGTTCTATTCCCAGTTATCCCCACATGCCCTATTCATTTAATGTTCCATCATTTAAATGTGGAATGATTAAAAACATTTAAGTCATCTCTTTTAGGTGTGATTTGCTTTCAAACTTTTTTTTTTATACAGTTTTTAGCAATCTTCATATTGACAGTTGCGTTCCCTTCATAGTGCACTTTGAAAACATTTATGCCATTTTGAACAGTCATGGCTTATGATGAAAGCTATAGGTGATTTATTATTTAAAAGCGGAATTTACATTACATCTCCAAAGCTTGTGAAAACAAAAATATATAGCATAGTTTAATGGTTTTAATTTATAGTTGGTTATTTATTAAGAAATGTATCTATATGACATGGGCCTGTTGGTTAGAACATTTCTGCATGGTTTGAATGTGTCAAATTGTAAGTAGATATTTAAAAAATAAACAATATCCTAATAATAATAATAAAAAATAATAATAATAATAAATGTATAATTATTGTTATAATTATTATTATTAGCCTATTAAGTATGATTTTCTTTTCTTAATAAATGGTCTACTGTAAATTACAAGCATTAGCCTAACAATTTTTCAGACCTGCACAACCCTAATTTCACGTTTTCCACCACGTTGTTTAAATAGAAAATCCATTCGCGCCACTTTGTGGACTCATGGGTATGCTGGTCTAAAATAGAGGTGTGGCGCATCATTGGCGCGTTGCTATTTTGAGAAACTGAAATAGACTGCGCTATTGACCAAGTAAAAACAGGGTTAAAGTCCAGAGCAGAGCGCATTAGTCACAGGGCCAGACTGAGTCTGCCACATTGTTTGCTATTTCTGCAGAGAATTTTGTAAAAAAAAAAAATCTGTGGATTTATGCGGAATGATTTTGGGAGTATCATAGCTAAAAACTTAATACATGAAATAAAAAGTAATCCCTTTTAAACTTTTATTTAATATTTACAATGCAAATCCAATTAGATGCACTTTATTTGGTTAAAAAAAGTACTGTAAGTCTCCCATATAATATATCTATTAAAAAAAGAAAGAAAATATAACTTTACAAACTGTATTGTATATAACTAATATGAATATTTTCATATTAGTCAATAATATTACTGAAATTAATAAAAAACTGAATAAATATAAATTTATTTATTTATTTATTTATTTATTTATAATTTTTTTAAACAGGAAAAGATTAAAAGATAATCGGGCCTGACTCAGCATGAATGCTGTTTTTCAGCAGGTTCCTGCTCTGCAGAACATAGAAACATACAGACACAGCATCCATCGACACATGAGAACAATACAAACAATTACCAAACATACAAAATAGAGGAAAGCAGGCTACTAATTCAGTGGCTACAGCGATAGTTGACCTTCAGATGATGAGCATGGGATATATATAACATGTGTATATATAACATTTTTTATATATAACGTGTGTGTGCGTGTGTGTGTGTGTGTGTGTGTGTGTGTGTGTGTGTGTGTGTGTGTGTGTGTGTGTAAAAATATTTAGGGATTAAAATTAAAAAACATAAATTATTATTTTCCACATAAATATAAAAACCACTGCCTCCATGCCTCATCTCCACTGAATAAATCCATTAGCCTACATATTTTAATTTCGTTTGTTAAGCGCAAAGATTTGTTTTAAAACAATTTCTAAATTCAGTTCTAATTTCCAGAAAAAGAATAAATGAACAATAATAACGAAGTGAGGTCAAAAAACTGAGTCATATCCAAACACACTTTTTGTTCTTATGCCCATGGTGATGCAGACGTCTCCAAAACCCCACAGGTGGGCAAATCTACACTTGTTTTTATTAAAACAAATATAAATATGCATATAATAAATAATAATGCTTATAATAACATTGTAAAAATGCAAACTGTCATAAACTGAACAAGCCCCCCGGCATGAAGGTATGGTTTTCATATTTATGTAGTAAATATTTTTTTGTAACATTTTAATCCTTTAATTGTTTTCACATGTAAAGATATTTGAATATTACTGTACATCCTGTGTGTATTCAGCAATGTGTAAGCCTTTGGACCCGCATAGCCATAGGCGCATAACTACCGCACTCTGCGCTGGACTTTGAAGCAGCTTTTACGTGCTCAACAATCTATTTCAGTTTCTCAAAATAGCAACGCGCCAATGATGGGCCTTAACACACCTCCTTTATGGACTGGAACACTTATGAGTCCACAAAGTGGCGCAAATAAATTTGCTATTTAAACATATAGTAAAATGTAAAAATTAGGGTTGGGCTGGTCTGAAAATAGCAACAAATCGGCCTTCAAACGTTGTGCCACAATTGTTTAAATAGAGCCCATAATCTTTAAAATAATGACATTATCATATATAATATAGACATTAAAATTTGCAAATATGACAGGTTTGTAATGCGGAGCATTTACGGAGCATTCATTTTTTCCTTATCATCAACCCGCACAGTTGGGCAGTGGATGAACACAAACTAAAATATAATTCATATATTTTTCTTGGGAAAAATATTTTTTTAAAAACGAATTTCGTTTAGTATAATTAATTACTAATAAAGATTAAGATAAAAACCTAATTTCATGTATTTTTGTTGGTCAGTTATCTACAAAATAAACAAGAATAACGAATAACGTTTAAGGTGAAGTGCTTCAAAACAAGTCCGCTGTATGACTCAGGGCATTAACACAACTGGTTTGTTAAATAAATAAATAATATAGCCTAAATAAAACTAAAGTGAAATATTCACCATTTCAGAGAGCAGGAAAATATCAGAAAAGTGCTGAAATGCTGGTTATTTTACAAGAGTGGTTTTACAAATTTCAGAGGAAATATCTAAATATTAGAGGAAAAATAAACCTGACAACAAATTCTATCAATGTCATAGCGAATGCTCTTAAATAATGTAGCCCTGTTGCAAGCATCACGTTTTTATTGAGATTGTGTCTGTGCAGGGCCAGAGCAAGCTCAACTGGCGCTCAAGGCAAACGACGAGAACCCCGCTCTCAAACCGAAAGTTATGCTGTCTTCAATCCGAAAAAGCCGGCGGAGGGTGGGGAGGGAGGCGGCGGAGTGTTGAGATGATGCGGGGTTTGTTGCGGACAAAAGCGAAGGGGGGAGACGCGCCGTGGACGCCGCCTTGATTGCTCTGCCATCCTAGGATGCGCCGGCCCTGTGTCAGTCATATACAGTGTGTTTTTAACAGGGGCTTTAAAGAGCGTGTGCGGTGACCGCAGTGATGCTCAGCTCTGACGAGACGCAGTTTAAAGTAGTTTTGTTTTTTTACATATAGATTTTCATTGCTTTAAATTATTTTAATGTTTTTATATTTACAGTTTGTATATAAAACGAACGCTTAGCTTATTGTTCGCAGTGATCGTTATAATAGGATCATGTGCATTGCATATGACTATTCAGTATACGTTACATTCTTTGGTCGCATCGCTGTATTTTATTTATTGCATTTAGTCATTAAACAATGATATTTTGAAAAAAAAAAATATTGTAATTTAAAAACAAGCTTGCAATTCTTACCGGTGGTTGTAATATTGGAAGCTTGTTCTCAGACAAGTGTCTGGGTCACTAATACTTCGTATTTCTGGAAAATCCGGGATGGAATTCTAGTAAATGGTGGCACTGTAGACGAATGGCTTTCCGATAGTTTCACACCACCTAAAATAATTTGTTTTTATTTATTTATTGACCCTGCTAATCCAGCAAGAATATTTTTTCTTCTGCATCTGAATTTTAGTTTCTGTGATTGTATCTTTCTCAATTAATTAAATAAATGTTGTTCTTTAAACAGCTTAAACATTGTGATTTAAACCTGTGTTTTGACCCTAATAGTTAATTTTGTTATTATGCACATCTGAAATAAAATGCATTTTTTTTACTCTAATGAAAAATACATATTGAAATAGAACACAAATAGACACGTGTATTTAATATTCTACAGTTTTACTTTTTGAGTAAATGGTTTTGATTATTTTAGTCAGTAATTTAAATGTTCTCTGTTTGTTTAAGTGTAGAAAGTTTGAATGAATGTATGCTCTTAACGGATATTCACAGCTGTGTATTTGTATAAATAAAAAATGATGACAGATTGTGGTGTGTTTTGTCATATATAGCTACAGAATAAATTATATTATGTATTCTTGTAAAAAAAATGGTGATTAGGTCATATGGATTGGTTTAATGTTGAAAATGTTGTTTAAGCATTCATTTCAACGTTAAATCATTTAGATAGATTTTATGTTGAATATGTGTGGATTCTATGTTGTTCCAATCGACTTAAAATCAACATCATTTCAACATTAAATAGACAAACTAATTAGGTCGATTATATGTTGAAAATATGTGGATTCTACGTTGTTCCAATCGACTATAAATCAACATCATTTCAACATTAGATAGACAAACTAATTAGGTTGATTATATGTTGAATATGTGTGGATTCTATGTTGTTCCAATCGACTTAAAATCAACATCGTTTCAACATTAGATAGACAAAATAATTAGGTCGATTATATGTTGAATATGTGTGGATTCTATGTTGTTCCAATCGACTTAAAATCAACATCATTTCAACATTAGATAGACAAACTAATTAGGTTGATTATATGTTGAATATGTGTGGATTCTATGTTGTTCCAATCGACTTAAAATCAACATCGTTTCAACATTAGATAGACAAACTAATTAGGTCGATTATATGTTGAAAATATGTGGATTCTACGTTGTTCCAATCGACTATAAATCAACATCATTTCAACGTTAGGTGGACAAACCAATTAGGTTGATTACATGTTGAAAATGTGTATATCACAAATTACGACATGGCTACCATTAGAAAAACTTACCTATGACAAACATAAAAAATCTGACAGATTTTGGTCAATTTGGTCTCCCCTTTGGGAATACATAAAAGAGCTCTCTTAAACTAACACAGGATCCTTGTCATTCGTTCACAGTTTTTGGTACAACCTACACTCAAAGGCTGCTCTAAGATGGTGTGATTGTACTTTTATTTTTTACCTATTTATTCATTCTTTTTATATTAATTTCTTTGTTACTTTCCATTTTCAAGACTGTACATTTTCTGTAACACATTTATACATTTTGATGTTAATATTTTGTGAATTTGGGCATACAATAAAAAATATAAAAAAAAAAAAAAAAAAAAGAAAATGTGTGGATTCTTTAACGTCGTTTCGATCGACTGAATATCAACATCGATTCAACGTTGGGTAAGTAACCAATTCTGTCGATTTCAGGTTAGATTTGAATGGAGTGCTTGACGTCGTTTCAACATTACCCCGATGAGCAAAACGATGTTGAATCGATATCAAAAGAAACGTTGATTTTCGGTTGAAATGATGACATTTTGCTATCTGGGGGGGGGGGTAGTTGTAAACAAATAAATGTAGTAGTGTTGTAAACAAATAAATGTTGGATTGAAGAGAACCCAGTCCAGGAGACTCGAAACAAGCAGAATTCTTTTATTAAGACGTGTGGGTTAATCTGCAGTCAAACAGCGTCTTCAAGAAGTCCATGTGTCTGCAGGAGCCTACTGGAGGTCTGCAGTCTGCTAGTTTTATCACAAGTCTGATTTGAAACAAAGATGTCCTGTCTATATTGTATTCTTAGGAGGAGGGGAGATGGCTAAACAAAGCATGCAAATTAGGTATTGAGTTAACCAGCATATAGGTGTTAGAAAACCTGCCACACAAGTAAATCAACAAAGGGGTTTCTTTGGCCTGAAAGTATCACCCTAAGACAAAGGCAGAGTCATTGAAAGCCTGCCTGTTGCATTTGCATCACTGGCTCAGCCAGTAGTCAGAAAGACAAAGGTTTAATGTCTCTCTTAGCTGGACTGTTAATGAAATGATATAATTAAAACCAAAGAATATAACTTTTCAGTTATATTTAGATTATTGTTCATTTGAAATTAGATTATATAAATTTATAATTCCACACTAGCAAACTGTTCAGAAGTTGATTTACCCTGTTAATTTCTTTAAAGTTCTTTTAATTTTTTCTACACTCCCTCGTCCAATGTCCTTTTTTACCACAGTAATGACAACAGATATTTTTTCTAAGACATTTATGATTTGATGTCTTCTCTGTGTTCACCTTAGTGGCGGCTGCTTCAATTCTGACTCTATCCTTGATATCAGAGTCTCTTTCCCACAAAGCTAAACTGTTCAGATTATTTCTGAGAGTGGTGGTAGACAAGGTGATGTTACGAAATGGCAAAGATTTTCTTTATTCAGCTCCAAGTCCATCCGACCAGATGCGGACAAGGGGTCCCTTATCATTTAGCACACTGTCCAAATTATCAGCTAACCCACTGTAGGTTATGGCTGATTGACCAAATCTCTCAGTGAATTCATTCGCAGATTCATGTTTCCTTTGCACACGACAAGTCACTTTTGACCAGTCGATCTTTGAACCAACAATGTTCTTTAGAGCTTTCAAAACAGCCTCTCTCAAATCATCCTTACTGGCATGTTGTAATTCAGAGGTCACAGCACGCTCAAAACTGTTGAATTCAGATTCTGTGAGAATTTGAGACATTAGCTGGGTGACTTCTGTTAATGACATGTCATAAAGACGCATTTTGCTGATCAGTGCTCTGCTGAACTCTGAAAAATGTGTGTGTGCTGAAGGTAAGCTTCGAGACAGTCTGTCTATTTCTTTAGGTCCTAGTGTTCTGGAAAATGTTTGAATTTGAACAACAGAAGTTTTGTTGTGTAAACACTCAGATCTTCTCCTAGCCCCACAAACCTCCACTGAACCTATAGGCATATCATTTACTGACTGTAAGTCAGGATGTTTTTTATCAGGCTGACTACCTTCTTCAATGTCAGTTTTTGATTTCTTGAGGTTCAGTTGTTTTGTTAATGAGGTTATCTTAGCATAAAGCTCTTGGATCTGTTTCTCTAATTCTGATTTAGCCTGAGCTTGTTGTTTAGCTCGAGATAGACTGAATTCTCTGTAGCAGCAGATAATGCCTTTCACATTATTTTTGCGAATGTATCCATCAAGCACTTTCTTGCATTCATTTAATGTCCAAACATTATCTGGGTCAATGCTAAATTTCTTTGTCAAATTTAGTCTAACTGACTCTGTTATTGAGTCCATGTGCTACCTCCCGTGTGCAACCTCCCGCTCTCCCTCGGGAAGCCAATACAGAAGTAACTAAAACTGCAATTCATCGACTCGCCTTGGGGGGCTGGCTCCAGGAAGTCCAAGTGCTTTCTTTCTGCATTGGTAAATTGGCCATTTTTACAGCTGATAAAAACATGTTTACAGCCTGGTACAAACAATGGCTTTGGTGCATATAGCTATGATTACCTTTCATGACAACTGTGAGGGGGGTAAATTTTTTTATAACTCATCTGTTTCATTTTTATGAAGTTATATTAAGTTTGCATAATTAAGGGCATGGCCACTTGAGTGACAGCTAGCCCTTGCTGGTCGCTGTCTTGTCACCTCAGCTGATTCTGGCTAATTAGCCGCTGATCTCGGCGTGTACATCGTATTTTTGTTTTGGTTAATGTTTCTTTACACAGTCATTTGGCTTTTGAAATTATTTCCTGCAATTATCAGATGATATGGCATGCTGTGTGGACTTAATTGTGCTTACAAACCGTTCAAGTTGCCTCCATTTTCCAGGTGAGTGAAATGATATACTTATATACCATCTCTATAAATGTATTTGTTTTATTTGAGATCATTTATCAATTAAATGTTCTTTAGACCAGTATTGCACTCTGAATTGTCATCTGAAGCGTTGTCATACAGTGTTAGTGCTTTTATAAACAGTCTTGCATTTACTAACTCAGATTATATCTGAAGTGTTTGATAGTAATTTGTATTTTCCTCCTGTCGAAAAATGTCATAAGAACAATGTTTAGTGGCTCAATGTATTACAACAGTGTTTTTAAAAGTCTAAACACTTTATTGATATAGTGTACAACCAAGCACGTGTGGTCAGAACACAAACGAGTCACAGGTAATGAAGTATTAGGCGTTCTCCCAAAGTAAAAAGTTTGTCTAAGCCAGGTCTAAGCAAAATGCTGAGAATTAAGCATGCGTCTGTAGCTCCGCTCACTCTCCGCCTCTTTGCCCTTATTTGGTATGCCGCGTTTGGTGCGATGACGCGCTAACAAAATGGCGACGGTTGGCCGCGCCTACTTGTAGCTTCTTTCCAGCTACTGACCACACAAGTTAATCAACAAAGGGGGTTTCTTTGGCCTGAAAGTATCACCCGAAGACAGAGGCAGAGTCCTTAAAAGTCTGCCTGTAGCATTTGCATCACTGTGGCCCAGCCAGTAGTCAGACAAAGCTTAAATGTCCCGCATGGCTGGGCTGTTAATGAAATGATATAATTATAACCAAAGTATATAACTTTTCAGTTATATGTAAATTGTTCATTTAAAACTAGATTATATAAATTTATATTCCCACAATAGGAAACCACCGCATCCAGAAACGCACAGTCGGAGCGACGTCTTGAAAAAGCAGCGCTGCATGACCGTGTTGCTCTTTTGGGAAATTCGCAACAATACATACCGCTCTGTAGGACCGGATCGAAAGGATGCCAGGCAAGGGAGAATCCCAGCTCGACCGTCTGCCGCTGCGTGTCACACACTCTGGATTGGGAGATTGCTCTCGTTCATTCTCTGTCTGAAACTCAGCTGGAGGAACCCTCATCAACTCTCTCAGAAGGCTGTTGAAGTCTCTGAAGTGAAAATGATGCTTTGGCTTTGCTCGCACTGTACTCTTATAGCCAAATTAATTGCAACGAGCATCAGCTGCCCAAGCTGAAGCTGCCAACTCATTGGCATTTCATTGGCCTGTTTACATACTCTTTCAGATGATTGGCTTTCTAAATGAAATCCCATAGTGGAAGTTTCCACATAGCATTGAAATGCCCCTCTCAAAGGGAACTCCCATTTCTCTCTCTCTCTCTCAGAGAGAGAGAATGCAGCACGCAAGAGCCAATCGCAGCCCTTTCTGTTGAGCGCGTGACCAATCAAAAGAGGTGTGAGAACCAAGATCGGGATCCAAGAAGGATCAGAAAGCGAGCGGGATATTTATATTTTTTTATTTAATATAAATGCTCAGGTACAGTTTATATATCTGACTGTATTAAAGAACAAAATTGTATTACAAATAGTATATAAATATATTTATACGTTTTAATACAAGAATTGCTGTGCTGTGAAGAAAATATATAATTGTACAGAGATATCGAATTGAACTGAATCGATGGCATGATAACCGTAACCGAACTGAACCGTGAGACCAGTGTAAGTTCACAGCTCTAGTTATAACTGTGTTATTCTTTTATTCTCTTTCATTATTCAGTATTTCTCCGCACACCACTAGGAAGCCCGTGTACCACAGTTTGAGGACCACTGCTATAAGCTATTGTATATACTTGTTGTAACATACTTAAATTTTATAATGGCCATTACTGATTAATAAAATATCAAAGATATAGATTAGGGTTGGGTCGACAGACAATGTCATCATCCATCGCCAATGGCCAATACACGTCACGATGCTAAGCCGGCATCGCGATCCCTTGCCCCGCCCCCATTGCAAACCCACTCGCCTAAAAATACACACTTATGGCTCATTTCCACTGACTGGTACAGTACGGTACGGTTCGGTACAGGTCACCTTTATCAGGCTTGCGTTTCCACTGCTAAAAGGGTACCAATGGTACTCTTTTGGTGGGCATGGTGTACGACAGAAAATTTCAGTCAACTCATTTTCGCTCACATATCATATGAGAAGCACTTCTCACAAAACAGGCTTTACACACATAAATACTTCTGTATAAATGTTTATTACTAACTTTTCTATGAACATGAGTTGATTATAACTGCAGATCAATGACAGTGCAAATAGCCTACTGTAACGTCTGCAATTAGGCTATATAAAATAAATAAATAAATAAATGCAACATATATAAACACATACAGACCCTTACAGTCTCCGATATGTTACCAATTACAGAAAAACTACACACAGCATACATTTAGTCCTTATTTAGGTTCAAAACAACACGAAAAAGCCCAGTCTTTGCAAACCTCTCAGAATTAAATGTGTCTTTAATCTTCAGCAGCACGTGTAGCCTCTTGTTAGAAAGTAATTCCATCATTCCGAGTTCATAATAGTCCAAAAGGTGATGATAATAGTTAAACATGGCAGTTTGTTCACGTTTGCTGAAAAAATAATGTGCTACTTTTTTTCCGGCTTCTCCTTTGTTTTTTCACGTGTCACTCTTGCGTTTGTCAGTTTCTGACAGAATCGGGTTTCAAAAGCACGTCAATAATCAAGCACACGTTATATTAATCAGCTCAAGAAGTTTGTTATTTAAAAAATAGACGCACGGCGAGAAAGCGAAAGCACTCGCGCTTCAGACTGGCTCGTAAAAAATTACGGGGGCCGGGGCACAGGGTAAAATCTGCTCTTCTCTTTTGCTTTGTTGCTGTTCATCAAGACGACGACAAGGTTCGTTTGATATATATATAATTAGTAATTACGCCGTAATCTCTCTCGGCTGTGTATAAAAAACATGGCGGTGTCTTTGTTTTCATTCTGGCTTGTTGCGTGAGCGAATGACGTATCACTGTAAACCAATCAGCGTTCAGCTGCGCGTGTAGCTCCACCTTTTGGTACCCTTTCTCGTCTTTGGTACCCTTTCGAAAGGGGGCCGAAAAAGTGGTATGGTACGGGTCGGGTCGGTACGCTTTTGACAGTGGAAACGGCCATAAAAGCGTACCAAACCGAACCGTACCACTCAGTGGAAACGGGCCATTAGGCCCCGTTTACACTAATACAGCTTAGTTTTAAAATGGCATTTCAAAACAAAAACGATCCACATTCACACTGGCGTTTCATCTAGCATTTCTGAACAGCTCTTCGTCCACACGCACATCACACACACACACACAGACACTGTCATGCGCTTGTCTGAGCTCCAGCCCTGGCAGTCAGCGTAATCCTATCAGGTAACATGTCACCGCGTCAGTACACTGCTTCAATCTTTAGTTTTCAGTCTTGTACTTACTAATTTTAGCAAAAACCTCAGATACTGTTGGTTGGTTCCTGTTTGTTGTACACCTTTTTTACCAACCAAGTTTGTCGACGCCATTATAACGACACAGATCACTTTGCCTATTCATGCCCCGTGGAAAAAGTGATTGACAGGTGGTAATTTGGGCGTAACTTATCTTTATTTATGATTTGGTTATGGGTAAAACAAAGGTAGTTGAAAGGTAGGCTACAAATAATTCGTTATGAATTAAGTAATTATTCATAAATAATTCACCACCGTCTATGATGACGATGACATCGTCCATCGCAATGTTTCACATTAGACATAGTACGACGCCGAATTGGTCGACATCACCCAACCCTAATATAGATTATTAAAATAAATATTCAGCAAAAGAACATTTGTATTTTGTATTTTACCATGCATTTCATCTGATAGGCTAATCTTTATAGCCTCATTAAACACATATTGTCAAAACCCATATTTTTCCTATTGTATGAAAAGAAAAAAAGGCAGTTATGTTAATTATTAGACTCCGTTTTGTTATATGTTGCATATGTGACAGCCAATGTTCTCTTTAGGCTATCAAGCTTACGAAGTCTGAATGAAAATGCCTTTTTAGGGTATTTCAAAACTCTGTTTCCAGGGTTGAAAAGAAAGTTTTTTATTTTTTATTTATGAATAAAGGGGGAATCTATCTCAGCCTAGTTATTATTTCTAATGTATACACACTGTGAAATAGGCTAATCCAATCCAATCTTTTATTTTAAGAAATAAAAACACACTAAATTAATTTACTGAATTGTTTTTATTTCGAGCTAAACAACATTTTAGTAAACATTCAATATCAATCTGTCGGTATCTCCTTGTGGTTGAAATTTGTCATTATTCGGAAAAAAGAACAAATATCAGCGCACAGGCTAGTTGCTTTTTAGATTTAATTTAGGCCTGTATTCAGCTGACAGTGCACGCACAGCCACAATACCAAGAGAAAAAAAATAAATAATAGATTGTTTTATCTAAACGACTCAGAAAAACTTTACTAGGCTATATACACGGAGAGGACAAAATGACATCTAAACTGGCTGCAAAATATATGAAGGCTACACCATTAGTAATAGCTAATCAACGCATTTGCCTTATTTAAAAGATCTACTCGTTTTAATCTTGCACTTATAATAATTTTTTAAGATATTGTCTGGTTTTATTAACTTTTCTCTCATTTATTTCTCATTTGCTAATTATTTTATTAATATGTTGATGTTAATATATTACATAGGCTATTTTATATACATATCTAAAATGCTGAACTGAGGCATTCATTTTAGACCTATATAAACTATAAAACGTCTATGCAAATTAATGCAATTCTATATGTAAAAACAAAATTATAGCCTATAAAAAAGGTCAATATTGCCTTGTTGTCTCTCATCTTGCGCAACCTGGCATTAAACAGCAAGTGACAGAGACAGAAGAAATTTATTCAAATAATATAGGCTAGAATTAAAATAATATAGCCCACTTTGCAGCTTTCTTTTAAATTATAGTAGGCCTAAATAAAAATAGTGCCGGACCATTTCTCCATGATTTGCTGGTAGTGTCTTTAAATAAATAATTATTTAGGCCTATTTAATTATTCATTTACTATTTATGTACAGTAATGAGAAAATGAGATAGTAAAATATAATCAACAATGAAAATGCAAATGAAAATTGTAAATGAAAAAGCTTATTCATTGACTGTCTTGGTCCTATCACTTTAAAATAACTAACACTGTACATCTCTCGGTATTTAGGCTAAAACACTGCTTTGTTTATTTATTTATGCCTACTTAGTTGTATGTTTTTACTTTCATTTTAGCTGTCTTTTATTTCTTTAATTGTACTTTCCAAAATCAATCCTCATTTCACCCAAGTTTACAATGATAATAAAGCTTGTTAATATGTTTTAATGAATAATGAAGAAATTATAATGCTTTGTTTCATTGTTTTATCTTCATTTACAACTAGCAGAATATTTACAGCTGGTTAGGCTATTTCTGTTCATTCGCATTCTGTCCCTTTGTGCTTGTGTGTTTCAAGCTAAAAAGAATTGGGACATCCCTACTCCTTTACGTGATCACGCAAAAAGAAGGGTAGGGGTAAGGGGAAGGGCTAAGGGGTAGAATTGGGATTGGGCCTTAGTGAGGCGGCAGTAGGAGTCGCGGTGGTAATGCTCCTTTTAAAGTGTCACCCACAGTACTTCTGAGTCGAGTGATCGCCGTGACCCGCCGTGAGCATTTATAATTCTGCATGCTGTTTGTGTCAATCTGCAATAACACTTCAGAAATGCTAGCTGGCAGTGGGTTTGTATCTACCTCTTTATGTTCCAGGTGTTTTGTTTCTGAATGCTACCTTAAAGGGAAAATGAAGCACTAAGTCAAGTTTACATTATTTTATACAGTGGATTCTACTTTAATGAAAATATTTATTATTAATTAATGTAACCATTTAGCAGAAAACGTCATGTTTTACTATAGCTTTTAAACCTAGGGCGCCGCCATCTTGGAATATTGCTGTGTCTGACATCACAGGGTTGGTTCCGTTCCTTCAGCTGAACAGATACAGTTGGAAGTAATGGAGTGAACACGGAGACTGTAAAGCCTAATTTAACCCAATGCATGAAGTTGTGGACGTGGAGCTGGTCCAAATACAAGAATCAGATGTGTGTAACTTATGGTTTGACGATGTAAGAAAGAGCAGCAAGGACGAGGATCTCCCAACCAATCTACCTTTAAATATAAAAAGCGTCTTCTTTTTCAATGTAATTACTTCACGAAATAAGATAGAACTATATATAGTTCAAGAAGAGAAATAAGCAACTCCAAACAGAAGCAAGGTACTGTTCCAACAACGTGTTCAGGTGCTACCCTAGCCAGAAAGTTAGCAGATATGGCGTCAAGCAATACTGCTAGCAGCAAAGATACACCTGAATCAGCCAACACGGACAACTTGTCAATGAGTCAGCTAGTCTCCGAATTGGCAAAACAGCGGGCCAGTTTAAAGGAGGACATGGCAAACTTAATTCAAGAGTCAGTCAAACCGCTGCAAGCCTCTCTCAAAACGCTACGTGAGACAATAAGCTAGTTTCAACATCGACTCTCATCTACTGAAGTCCTGGCCGGCGGAAACTTCGAAAGTGACGATTAAATCTATGAAGCCATAAAGTTCATCTCTTCTTTTCCAAATTGATGATCTTGAGAACAGATCAAGAAGGTCTAACCTGCGTATTACAAACATTCTGGAAGGCAGCGAGGATGGAAAAGACTGGGGTCTGAAAAAGACTTAAGGGCTGCTTAAAGGTACCATGGACAGCGTGTTTGACAGCCCTCCTGAACTTGAGCGCGTGCACCATGCCTGGACCAGGTCAATCTCCAAGACCATTCATTGTTTGCTTCCATCGTTTCCAAGAAAAGGAAAAGGCACTTAACTGGGCCAGACGACATGATGTTAAATTCAACGGAGTGTCATTGCGATCATACCCGAATATGAGTGCAGCCTTAGCGAAGAAACGCACCGGATTCAAAGAAGTCAAACAGTCCCTATATCAGAAAGGAATAAAGTTCCAACTTCTGTATCCTGCTCGTCTCCGGGTGAAACTCGGTGGGGAAAGTCACACTTTTGATTCACCTGAGGCTGCCGAGGCTTTTTACAAGCAACGCGTTCTTGCACAAGACTAACGACTTGAATTGGTTCTAACACTCTTGACTGCGTAGGTATATGCAATTGACATTGTCAGTATAATCGATGCAATGACATAATTATTCTCTCTCTCTCTCTCTGTACATATATATATATATATATATATATATATATATATATATATATATATATATATATATATATATATATATATATATATTCGGGCTGTCAATTGATTAAAAAAATTAATTAATCACACTTTTTTTGTGATTAATCATGATTAATCACGAAAGTAATTAATCATGATTAATCACGAATCAAAAAAAAAAATCCAAAATACAGGCATTGCAAATATGGAAATTGGAAAATTACAATAATAATAAAGTATTGAATACAAACAATTCATCACCTTAGAATTATAAGGTTCTATCTGACATTTTTGTCAAAATTGAGTTATTGACATATTCTTATTAAATGACAACTTATTTACATTATGGGATGTTTTTTATAAGTTGTTTACATTTTAAGACGTTTTATTAAAAAAACTAAGCAAAAAAAACTAATGTTACACACATACTGTTTGCTATGCAAAAACTTTGAAGCTCAATATCTCAAAATCAATCAGAATGCAGATAGAACATTATAATTCCAAGGTGACTAATTGTACTCATTGTAAAGCTGTATTGCGAGTTGAGAACCTTAATTATAAAGTATAAACAATTTTGCCTAGTCCTCCTTAACATTTAGCCAGTTGCAGTCTATTGACATTATCGGGGGACAACACATACTGTACACACACAGAGAGAGAGAGAGAGAGAGAACGCGCAGCACAGTGCACTCCCTTCAGATCATCAACACGCACGATCGCGTTGATCAAATTTTGCTTAAACTAAGCGTTCTTAAAGTATGGCTGTATTTCTCAAGCAAGGATTCTGACACAGCAAAGCAGACGCTTTACAAAAGTTGCGTGTAGGGGGGAAACACGTCAAACTTAATGAAACATTTGAGGGCGCTTGAAGTCAACTTAGAGAGGAATGGGCATTCTTTGACAGCTTGCGACATCATCTGCCACTTTCACTGAGTACATTTACATGGATCCATATTATCCTTTATCCATATTTCTTTACACATTAAACACACGCAGGGCCGGAGCAAGCTGAACTGGCGCCCTCAACCCGAAAGTGAAATAGAAAGTTACCGGTTTGCGGATGAAAGTGAGAACCGGGAGGGAGCAGGTGGGAGTCGAAATGAGATGAAAGTGAGGACAGGGGGGTTCGCTCACTATTCTGTCGCCTCTATGGAAGCGCTGGCCCTGAACACACGTCGGCCACAACAGGAAATAAAAAAAAACCTGCAACTGTGTTAAATGTGTTAATTTTATTTAACGCGTTAAATAGTTCAAATTAATTACGTGCGTTAACGCGCTAATTTTGACAGCTCTAATATATATATACATACATACATATATATATATATATATATATATATATAAATATATACATACATATATAAATATATACATACATATATAAATATATACACACACACATATATATATATATATATATATATATATATATATATATATATATATATATATATATATATATATATATATATATATAGTGTTGGGGAGTAACTAGAGTTACATGTAACGTCGTTACATAATTTAATTACAAAATAAAAGTAACAGTAATTCGTTACAGTTACTGAGAAAAAAAATGTGTAATTAAATTACAGTTACTTTTGAAAATTGTAAAGATTACTAATGGGATTACATCTAAAAATTTTCTTAAAAAATATGGGATATGTTGAATAATATTAATCTGTAGCTTTGCCTGTTTTTGATATGCACGATGCCTTTTGCTAAGGCCATTTATTAATTCTGATGCTTTTGATTTGCGGCATACACCCACAGGCATAAATCCTGGGGGGAACATATCCCCTCCCATCCGAGGGTTGTCCTCCACCAAAAAAAAAATATATAAAAAAAAAAGCCCGCACTCTCTATTGTGAAAAATATATGTATGTATACATAAAATAATTGTCTAAGTAGAAAACACACACATTTATCATTTAAAATGCATTTAAAAACAGTTCCCCCTCCCCTTCCTCACAGGTCCACTGCCTGACAGCTCAGCTCACCTACTCAATCACACACACACACACACACACACACACACACACACACACACACACACACACACACACACACACACAAAATTAGGTGCGCGGCTGTGGGACATGGGCACAGTTAATGTTGAACTTCAGTAAGTAAGGTTTTTATTTACCTTAAATAAAGCGATTCTCTTCAACATAGTTAATGCAGACTCATTCATAAATTGGTTGCGGCAAAAATGCTGATTACCGATGTAAAGGTCTATAAATCTGTTGTATTAGTTAAAATTACTCAAGTAGTTAACGTATGCTTGTTTACGTTAGCTTGTTGCAAAGTGCACTGCAACTAACACGCCAAAGCCGTTTCCCATGCATTGTTTCATTTGTGACGACTTGGCCTAATGTTAACTTAACATTAACGCCCCATTTAGCACATTATTTCGCTGTGTATTTGCTAAATGAGCACTGCTACGTCCAAACTAACCCCACTGTATTTTTTAAAAAAATCAATTTCTATTCTGTTCTTAAGTGACTTAAGTGATGTTGAAATAAAAAATGTCCTTGTTTTTATTGTTGTGATTATTTTTATTATAGTTTTACATTCTTTATGTAAAGCACTTTGAATTACCATTGTGTATAAAATGTGCTACAGTATAAATAAACTTGCCTTGCAGTGTCATGGACTAGATAAAATGATTGAGGTAAAGTTGGTTTTATATTTGCACATCCTTTCAATTACAGCTCCATACATGGTTTACCATGGTATATGTATATATAATATAATATTTGGACTGAAATCACATGTAAGTATGACTTCAAAATAACATTAATAATAATAATAACAATATTAATAATAATACATTTTATTTGTATTGCACTTTAGTACATGCATGTGACTCAAAGCGCTTCACAAACAACAAGCAAGCCTTGTAAAGTAAACCAAATAAAAACAAATGTATAGACAAATAAAGCAAAATGAACAACAAATATATGCTCAGATAAAAGCATGTACACGCATATATGCATATATCTACACAATCACACACACAATAGTCCTTACATACATGCATACACCGTACATACATGTAAACATAAACCTACACAATATACATAAAATGCATACACTTCACAAACTATTATATTCATACGCAATTTTAAAAAAGTGCGTATTAACACACTTTTTAAAAACATAAATGCTGGGGGATTCTTTCACTTCATTTAGGAGACAATTTCAAACTTTTGGAACATAGTGATTAAAAGTGGTTTGAATTGTATTTTGATAAGCAGTCAGAAATATAAGAAGGTGTCATGTTGTGTAATGCCTTATAAACTAATAAGAGAATCTTAAAATCTATCCTTTGATGCACTGGTAACCAGTGTAATTCTATGAATGCTGGTGTAACCCTGGTACAGGTAAGTACACACTAGGTTCGCTAATTAAATGTATATAATGATCAAAAAGTCCTATATCCACAATTCAATGTAAATAAATAAAATCTGAAACCTCAAGTTGCATACAAAAATGATTGCTTGTATTTTTCTTTTCTTTTTTTCTCTTGAACAGTAATTGTAGAAACAATACAATAAACAAGTGTGTGTGTATTATCAGTGTATGTGTATCTTCTTGATGAATTTAAAATCACCAGTTTTTTTTATGTCCATTCAGTTCACGTTGCTGAGCTCAGATCAAGTATTCCCATTCACAGGAATTAAAATCCGTTTTAGTCCAATATCAAGTGGTAAAAGTCTGAATTGCACAGTCCTACCTAATTGCTGGAAGCAAAACACTTCAAAAATCCAATCCAAATCACTGACTCAAGCTGGGTGGCTCGCCATCTTCTATCCAGAAGAAAATCAGATAACCAAAAACCTGGCCTGCATAAAAACAGGCACAATAATACAGTATTATAATAATAAAATAATAATTCACTAAGCAAATAAAACATAATACACTTGCATTTATGTCCTACATGCATACAGTATGTTCAGTCAACAAAATAATAGATAACTAATCATAAGTTGTTATGGTTTTTATAAAACATAATCAGATATCACTTGCAATATTAAATAAATGATTAGCATCTTCCACTGACATGTACTCACATATAGTAATACATCTTTAATCAGTAATAACATACAGTTACATGTAATTATACCTATGAACTGTTAAATAAGCATAAACATGAAATAACATGAAATAACTTTGTTTTCAATTCTATATTATTTATAATTTAGTACTCACAGAGATTCAATGATTATATCTATTTCCAAAATCACAGAACACACAATTAACAATTCTTCCGCCCTTTTTTTTCTTGTGGTAATATGCTCCTTCATTTAACTTACAAGGAATATTTCACTTTGTTCATGCAGCTAAAGTTGTTTCTCTCCATCTCATCTCAATCTATCTGCAATGAAAGTCCCGCTGACATCCTACCTCAGCATAGTGGGCGGAGCTTGAAAATTAACCAATCACAACTCTTTAATCATGCCTGCTCAACAATTGCTAGGCAGATTTCCTAGATTTTGGTTGCATCTAGCATTGTGATTTGAGAAATAAAATAAATGAATATATAATACAATATTAATTTACAATTAATGAGTAATTGTAAAAATAAAATACCATAAGACTTTTTTATGGGGGTTACACCCTCCCCCACTGAAACAACATAAGTCCCTCTATGTTGTTAAACAACTTCACAGTTTGAGATCATAGGATTCCTTAGGCTAACATCCTGTGATTCTATTAAGACTTGATGAAACCCCTCAAGCAAAGTCTGTGCAAATGAAATTATAGGTTTCCCTAATGTTGGATAATGGAACAATCCGGGGCGTCTACGGCTTCTTTCAGACCTGCGCACTGAACCTTCACCTGATGGATCATTTTGAGGGATCTCAACATTGTCTCTATTCTCCAGCACTTCAAAGCTTTGTTCATCTACATTAGTGTCGAGTGGAATATTTTGTACTGGCAAGTCCAACTCAACTGGGAGTTCAGAAGATTTTTTAATTCTTCTGTTCACAGATGTCTCAATTGAATCATCCTGATCAACTCTGACCAAAGGTGAGTTATTCAAGTTCCTAGAAAAATCTTTAGTTTGATTTTCGCTGCCCATATTGTCATACTGAATTTCCACTGCATGTCCATCAGGCAGGGGTTGTTCTTTCCTACTCATTCCTGTAGAAGGCTGGAGTGAAGCTCCCTCCAACTCATCCTTTCCAACAGACTGACATAGGATAATTTGATCATTTGGAATTTCATGTGTTCCCTCTGTCCTCTCTCTTACAGGAATTTGTGTGATGGTGATATAATTTATGGTGACTAATTTAGAGGTTTTTAGAATTGCGTACAAAGACAGTATGTCAAGCTATAGGAGGGCTCTTGAATCTGCCAGGGCCGAGCACCTCCGCAAACTAATTGAAAATAATCATACCAATCCGAGATTTTTATTTAACACCATTGCTAAACTAACTAATAATCGATCATCTTTGGAACAAAATGTCCCACCGCAAATTAGTAGTGATGACTTCATGAATTTTTTCAGTGACAAAATAGAAGGCTTTAGACAGAAAATAGAAGATGTTAAACTTTCTGCACCGCCTTATACTTCAGATCCAGTAAACATTCAACTGAATCAAAATAACCTACAATACTTCAAAATCATAGAACAGGAAGAGCTAGATAAAGTTATAAATAGCTCTAAATCAGCTACATGTATGTTAGATCCAATTCCAACAAAATTACTGAAAGAATTGCTACCTGTTATAGGAGAACCTCTTCTTAATGTTATCAACTCTTCGTTATCTTTAGGCCATGTTCCAAATCCTTACAAGCTAGCTGTTATTAAACCTATTATTAAGAAACCACAACTGGACCCGAGCAACTTAGCTAATTATAGGCCTATTTCAAATCTTCCGTTTATGTCTAAAATACTAGAAACAGTAGTTTCTACCCAATTATGCTCCTTTCTGCGGACAAACAATATTTTTGAAGTGTTTCAGTCAGGCTTCAGGCCTCATCACAGTACAGAAACCGCATTAGTAAAAATAACCAACGATTTACTCTTAGCTGCTGACCAAGGGTGCATCTCACTATTAGTTTTACTCGATCTTAGCGCCGCATTTGACACCATTGACCACAATATTCTCATAGACCGCTTAAATTCTACAGGTGTCCAAAAACAGGCTCTTGAATGGTTTAGGTCATACTTAGCTAACCGTTACCAATTTGTGAATATTAATGGACAGCTTTCACAAGTCAGGCCAGTAAAGTACGGGGTCCCTCAAGGATCAGTTTTAGGTCCCTTGCTGTTTACAATATACATGCTTCCCCTGGGGGACATTATTAGAAAACATGGGATCAGCTTTCACTGCTATGCAGACGATACTGAATTATACATTTCAACTAAACCTAATGAGATGTCT
This sequence comes from Danio kyathit, assembly GCA_903798195.1. Classification (NCBI taxonomy): domain Eukaryota; kingdom Metazoa; phylum Chordata; class Actinopteri; order Cypriniformes; family Danionidae; genus Danio; species Danio kyathit. Next base: position 18,461,941 of record LR812532.1, on the reverse strand, counting down.
GAACTGTCTAAGCTAACTGAGTGTATTAAAGATGTTAAAGACTGGATGACCAACAATTTTCTTCTCTTAAACTCAGACAAAACAGAATTATTACTTATTGGGCCTAAATCCTGTACACAGCAGTTCTCACAACTGGACCTGCAACTAGAGGGATACAAAGTTAGCGTTAGCTCTACTATAAAAGATCTGGGTGTCATATTAGACAGCAATTTAACTTTCAAAAATCATATATCCCATGTCACAAAAACTGCTTTCTTTCATCTGAGAAATATTGCTAAATTGCGAAGTATGCTATCCATATCAGATGCAGAAAAGCTAGTTCATGCTTTCATGACTTCTAGGCTAGACTACTGTAATGCTCTGTTTGCTGGTTGCCCAGCATCCTCTATCAACAAACTCCAGCTAGTGCAAAAGGCAGCTGCCAGAGTTCTTACCAGGTCTAGAAAATATGATCATATCACCCCAATTTTATCCTCCTTACACTGGCTGCCTGTTAAGTTTCGTATTGAATTTAAAATATTACTCCTTATCTATAAAGCTTTAAATAATCTAGCTCCTGTTTATCTAACCAACCTCCTGTCTCGCTACAACCCAACCCGCTCTTTACGATCTCAAAACTAAGGGCTTCTGGTAGTACCTAGAATATCAAAGTCGAGTAAAGGAGGTCGAGCCTTCTCATTTATGGCCCCTAAACTCTGGAATAGCCTTCCTGATAATGTCCGAGGCTCAGACACACTCTCGCTCTTCAAAACTAGATTATTCTCTTTATTCCCTATTTCCACCTGGGGGTACTCATCTTGAGGCCCTCAGACTATGCAGTGCCACTAACGCGATCCGAGACCAGCGACGAGATGATCCCAAGGTTTTCTGGACCAGGCCGTATCCTGAGCAGCTGCTGTGGTGGTCATCGTGGAGTGAGAACATGAGACTGACTCCTGTGATGCTCCAAGGACAGACGAGTCTTCGCTGAGGTCCAGCTTCCTGCGCCTAGACTGCAGCTCTGCACAAGACGTTTGGCCATAGGGGAAATGGTCGTGCCCAACTGAGCCTGGTTTCTCTCGAGGTTTTTTAAATCTTCGCTTTCGCCAATTGGTGAAGTTTTTTCCTCACCACTGTCGCCACTGGCTTGCATGGTTAGGGATCTGTAGAGCTGCGCATCGATGGATTTGCTCTTCAGTGTTTGGACTCTCAGTAGTGATTGTTAACCCACACTGAACTGAGCTAAACTGAACTGAACTGAACTTAATCTCTGAAAACTGAACTGACTTTGTTTCAATTCACTATAATCTTCCATGTGAAGCTGCTTTGACACAATCTACATTGTATAAGCGCTATACAAAAAAAGATGAATTGAATTGAATTGAATTGATATGCTGCCAGTAATCTTCCTCATCCTCTGAATCAGGCTTGTCATTTTGAACACTTTCTTGCCTTGTCTTTGGCTTCCTAGCTGGGACAACAACTTGCTCTGTCTCTTCCATTCCAGCAAGAAATCCACAGGGAAGCAGGTGATCACGATGTAGTGTCCGTACTGGCTCATCAGCACCCTCAGGTTTAACAGAGTACACAGGTAAATCTCCCATACGTTTAGTCACAATGTAAATAGCAGATTCCCACCGATCTGCAAGTTTATGTTTGTTACGCAATCGTAAATTTCTTACTAAAACTCTGTCTCCTATTTCTAAGGTGGATTCTCTGATGACCCTATCAAAACGTTTTTTGTTCTTTTCAGCCACCTTTTTCGCATTTTGGATTGCAATTCTATAGCTGTGCTCTAACTTGGCTTTCAGATTCTTAACGTACTGTGAATGAGAGAGAGTTTTACCATCCTTGACCGGTAATCCAAAGGCAATGTCAACTGGTAGCCTTGGTTGTCGACCAAACATTAACTCATACGGTGAAAAACCAGTAACCTCATTCTTTGTACAATTATAAGCATGGGTTAAGGGTTTTACATAGTCATGCCAATGTGTTTTATCCTTGTCTTGCAGAGTTCCTAACATGCTCAAAAGGGTGCAATTATATCGCTCAACAGGGTTACCCCTGGGATGATAAGGACTTGTCCTCACCTTACGTATGTTCGTAAGGGTACATAGTTCCTTTATAACATGAGATTCTAAATCCCTGCCCTGGTCACTATGAATTCGCTCTGGAAATCCATAGTGAGTCAGGAAATTATCTCAAAGACACTTTGCCACCGTGACAGCTTTTTGATTCCAGGTGGGAATGGCTACTGCATACTTTGTAAAGTGATCTGTGATGACAAGGATGTCTTTTGTGTTATGGTTGTCTGGCTCCAATGACAAAAAATCCATACACACCAATTCCATGGGTCTGGTGGTGCATATGTTGACCAGAGGAGCTGCTTTATTAGGCGGCGCTTTCCTTCGTACGCACCGTTCACACATTTTTATTTTCCTCTCAACTTCCAAAGATATTCTAGGCCAATAAAATCTGGACCTGACAAGATCGAGAGTTCGTTCGATTCCTAAATGGCCCATGTCATCATGGAGTTTCTGGAGTACTAGGGATCGAAGTACTTCTGGCAGTACTAATTGTAAAACTGTCTGGCCATCACATATCCGAAGTTCATCCTTCAGTTGAAAACGTTCCCACTCTCTTAGCATCAACTGAAGGTCACGGCTTTTGCTGTCTAAACTGGTAGGTCTTCCTCCAGACTCAAGGAACTCTATAATTTTCCCAATGATAAGGTCCTCTCTTTGCAGCTTTTTGAGTTCTGCTGGGCTATACTTTTGCAGGATCAAAACACCACAATCAATGTCCTGTTCTTCAAAACCAGCTGGGACTGCTGATGACTGCATGGTCAAGGATTCTACATAACCAAGGTAAGTATTGTGCTCACAGTTTTGATATGTTGTATGCTTCTGACATGTTGCTTCAATTGTCTCTCTAGCAATTTCTCTCAGTGGACCAGAAGATGTCAGGAGATGTGAGGTAAACTGCTGTATTTGTTGACTCTCATTATCTGATATACCATTGTCTTCCAACACATCATGAGGCCTTCTGGATAGACCATCAGCTTCCATGTTGTGTTTGCCAGCCCTATACCTAATATTAAAAGTAAAGGTGGACAGGGCAGCTAACCAGCGATAGCTGGCTGCATCCAGTTTGGCTGTGGTGAGTAAGTAAGTCAATGGGTTATTGTCGGTGACTACTGTAAATTGACTCCCATAAAGATAGTCGTTGAACTTTTCAACAATAGACCATTTAAGGGCTAAAAATTCAAGCTTATGTACCTTGACTCACTGCGACTTAACCCTCTGCTTGCATAAGCAATTGCACGTATTTGGCCATCCTGCTACTGGTACAATGCTGCACCCAATCCAGTAATGCTAGCATCGGTGTGCAGTGTGTAGGGCAACCTAGAGTCAGCAAAACCAAGGATGGGAGCTGAAGTCAACTTGTCAATAATGGTGCTGAAAGCTTCCTGACATTCTTGGCTCCAACGACCAGCAAAAGGCTCTTTGGTGTTAAAGTACTGCCCACTAATAGCTACCTTCTTTCCTCTTCGCTGAGGTGGATAACCAGCAGTGAGGTTGGTCAATGGTTTAACAATCCTTGAAGAGTCTTTAATGAAACGTCGGTAATACCCTGAAAATCCAAGGAAAGACTTCAGTTCCTTTAAATTCTGGGGTCTCGGCCAGGTCTTAAGTGCTCTCATTTTTTCAGGATCGGTTTTAACTTCTCCTCTAGACACAATGTGCCCCAAGTAGCGTACCTCGGTCTGAAAAAATGTACATTTGTCAGGAGACAATTTAAGTCCATACCCTCTGAGACGTCTCAACACATTGATGAGCCTACTTTCATGTTCTTCTAATGTGTCAGAATAAACAATTAAATCATCCAAGAAAACGAGAACTTCTTTCAAGTGAATGTCTCCCATGCATCTTTCCATAAGGCGTTGGAAAGTGCTGGGAGCATTAGTAATTCCCTGAGGCATTCGATTAAACTCCCAAAACCCCAGTGGGCAAGTGAAAGCTGTTTTACATTTATCTTCTTCTTCCATTTCCACCTGGTAATATCCGGACTTCAGATCTATTACTGAAAACCACTGCGATCCCGCAAGTGCTTAGAATGACTCCTCCAAATTTGGAAGCGCATATGCGTCCCTTATGGTTTGCATGTTTAGTTTCCTATAATCCACACAAAGGCATACATCACCGTTTTTTTTCCGCACCACTACTATGGGTGACACGAATGATGATTCTGATTCACGGATTATACCAACATTAAGAAGAATTTGCAAATGTTTTTTCACTGCCTCTAGATCTCTGGGATGAATGGGACGTGCCCTTTGTTTAATCGGTGTCTCATCCTTTAATCGAATATGATGTTTTATCTTAGTGGCATGACCGAAGTCGAGATCATGGTGAGAGAAAACATCAGTGAAAGAGTTCAGGCTCTGAGCTATACGCTCTCTCCAATCAACAGATAATGGGGACTGTCCAAAATCAAACTGTAATTTGGAATCTGAAGGTCCCTCTTGTTGGCTAGAACAATTAATCATAGGCAAGCTCCCTTCTCTAATGGATTGATTTTTAATGAGCTGTTGCGGACGACTAAGTTCAGCTAAAATGCAATTATTGGGAAGTAAAATGTCGTGATCGGTCTCATTCCTCAAGGAGACAGGTACTTTGAAAGGACTGATTCTGGGCAAGGTAATGAGAGTGTTGTCCACAAACACTCCACCAGGAAGAACAGATACTGATGGCTGTTCAAGTAAAGCCCACGTGTCATTTCCCACCAATGCAGACTGTACCATGTGTCCTTCCAATAAAATCTTCTGCCCTGCAGGCAGTACTTCATTTGATCTTCCCTTCAGCTTCACTAGGCCTAATTTACCACTTGCAGCTTGCTTTTGTCGTTTATTCAATACTCTCCAGACTTGATTGTATCCATAAAGTGTGGAGCTACTTTGCAAGTTGGGCTGATCGCTGCACTGTTCATATATAGCATCCAAAGTATTTGTGCCGATCAACAGTGGAACTTCACCACTTGAACTAACGTCCGGAACGACCAAAGCAAGAGTGTTTATCTCTAGTTCTGAAAGGATGAAGTCCTTGGGGAACTTAACACAGACCTCAATGTAGCCCAAATAGGGCACTAGCTGACCACTGGCTCCCTCTACTGCAAGCAAGTGGCTAATAGGATGCATGGGTTGGTCAAGGAGATATTTGTTATAGAATGACTGAGCAACCGTAGTGACCTGCGAGCCGGTATCTAATAGACATTTACATTCTTTCCCAAATATCTGGACAACTGCAGTGCATTTTTGTCCAATAAGTTGCTTTGGCAACATTTTTCCTTGTAGCACTGTGTGTGTCATCAAAGTAAATCTCTGTGAATTTTTGGACGTGGGACATGAATTAAGCATGGACTCTGTCTGCCCCGTGACAGGGCCCCTGTCTAGTTTAAATCTTGCCGCCTTGTATGAGCATTTTGCATATCCCAAGCGTATTGCTTATCTTTAAGCTCTTTCCTTTTAGCCAGCACCAAATTAGTATTAGATGCATTACTGCAAGAAGCGGCAATATGGCCATCTTCTCCACACTTAAAGCAATACCAAGGTTTAGGTCTTGGGGTGGAATTTGGAACAGTTGACATCAGAGGTTTGTCTGGTTTGTCCTCAACCTGCTTTGATTTGTTTCGCTTTGAAAGTTTTGTTTTTGCCCCTTGTTCATCCCGGAGAGTCAAAAGTTGTGCTACTTGAGTCTGCAGCTTAGCAATCTGCTTCTTCAAGGGCTGAACAGCTGCTTCAGAAATATAATCACTGTCAACAGTTAAATCAAAATCATGGGTCAGACATGGGTTACAACTAGCCTGTGCAATTGGCTGTGTCTTTGCTCTTGTAACCCCAAGATGCTGTCTCATCCGGTTACACTTAGCTGCTTGTCTGTCTTCTTCTGTACGCAGCAGAAGTAAAAACTCTGAAAAAGTAGGGGGGTTTTGTTTACGATGTTCATTCTGCAGGTTAGAAATCATTGAATTATTCCAACACCCTCGGCAGAATTGTCTCAAAAGCTGCCTATCCGACTCACTAGCAGCAAGCCCTTTACTTCTCACAACACAATTCAAAGATGTGTGAAGGTGGTGGAGATAATCCGATGGCTTCTCTCCAGCATTCTGATTAAGATTCAGAAATGCAGCGAAAAGTTCATCTCCATCCCCCACAGCAGCATAAGCAGAATCAAGGAGGTCAAGATAAGCTTTGGATGGGGTCAGAGGCCCTAATGACTTGACTAGGTTTGAAGCTGGGGGAGAAAGACTCTCAATAATTTTTCTGACTACTTGTGCATCACTAATCATCGGATCATTCAGATATAAACTGACTGTTCCTCGCCATGTATCATAATCAATTTCAAAGTTTTGATGAGGTACTCTGCCAGAGAAAGGTTTCAACTTTAAAGGTGCATGAAGTTGGGAAGCTAGTTCTGTGCTCCGAACTACATGCTCTACAACTACACGCTGAACATCCGGTGTGGTTGGCTGACTAGCTGTGAGCATCAAAGGAGCACTGCTCACTTTTATAGTGGCACAGCCTTCTGTAAGATCAGTCGTTTTTGGTGTATGGAAACCTGAGCCTTGCAAAAGTCCATCTGAATCCTCCTGGAGACCACTGTGGGGTATATCAGCTGACTCAGGAGGTAGGGAAGATCTTCCTGTGTTGAAAGGTGAGTCAAAAGTTTCAGGTATAGGCTGATCTGTAACCGAATCACTAATCCTGCTCAGTTTATCCTTAAGAACATCTTCAAAGTGTTTTTCACTCAACTTTGCTAGCTGCTTTAACTCAGACAGGTAGGCTTTAGTTGTGTTGGTGCCACATTTTTCAGCGAACACACTTGCTAGACTTTGGATGTGATGCACAATTTCAGGATCTTCATGACAATGTCGGTGATGAGGTAAAGGGAGAGACTCTAGAGCAGCTATGGCAGATCCGTGTTCAAATTCAACTATTGTCATCCCACAATACGGAGACTGAGCATCTGTTACTGCTACAGTTTGAGAGATGCTTCCATACCTTTTTAAAAAATCGAAAATCTCTTCATCTACAGGTATGTTTGATAACCCACTAATCAAAACACAATTGGGTACTTTCAGATTTTCCTTGAGAACTACATCCATTTTTCTTTTTCTTTAGCACTGATGTTTATCAATAGGCTACCAAAAAAGAAAAATATGTATATATAATTATCAAAAATGGCTCCTGGCTGGCTCGCCACGTTTTACTGTGTAACCCTGGTACAGGTAAGTACACACTAGGTTCGCTAATTAAATGTATATAATGATCAAAAAGTCCTATATCCACAATTCAATGTAAATAAATAAAATCTGAAACCTCAAGTTGCATACAAAAATGATTGCTTGTATTTTTCTTTTCTTTTTTTTCTCTTGAACAGTAATTGTAGAAACAATACAATAAACAAGTGTGTGTGTATTATCAGTGTATGTGTATCTTCTTGATGAATTTGAAATCACCAGTTTTTTTATGTCCATTCAGTTCACGTTGCTGAGCTCAGATCAAGTATTCCCATTCACAGGAATTAAAATCCGTTTTAGTCCAATATCAAGTGGTAAAAGTCTGAATTGCACAGTCCTACCGAATTGCTGGAATTGCTGGCATACAGTTACATGTAATTATACCTATGAACTGTTAAATAAGCATAAACATGAAATAACATGAAATAACTTTGTTTTCAATTCTATATGATTTATAATTTAGTACTCACCGAGATTCAATGATTATATCTATTTCCAAAATCACAGAACACACAATTAACAATTCTTCCGCCTTTTTTTTTCTTGTGGTAATATGCTCCTTCATTTAACTAACAAGGAATATTTCACTTTGTTCATGCAGCTAAAGTTGTTTCTCTCCATCTCATCTCAATCTCTCTGCAATGAAAGTCCCGCTGACATCCTACCTCAGCGTAGTGGGCGGAGCTTGAAAATTAACCAAATGTAAATTAATTGTAAACCAATTTAATATTAGTACTATTTAATTGATTCTGAACAATGCTGTTCTTGGATGGTTGTTGCCTGCTAATATGATTTTACTATTTAGAAATTCCAATTAATACTTTTCTGAGATTATATTATTAATGAGAAAGACTGAATGTGCAAAAATAAAACCAATTTTGCCTCAATGATAAAATGACAGACAAAAAGAAAATGGACATAAGATAATTTTTCAATGCACCTAAAACGCCAAGTATAAAAAGTTCACATATTAAGGCAATTTAGCCTTAAGAATGGGTGCTTATGAAAATACTAATGTCACATTATCAATCACAGGCAAAGGAGAAAGAAATTATTGAGGAACAGACAGGGCAGGGTCAATCAGATGTACAGTGTCAGGTAAGGGTGTTGTGCCTTTATTGAAGGGATAATGACAATTATTTTAGGGGTGAACAATTTTTTTTTAATATTTTCGGAATTGTGGCTGTTTAGCAGTTAAACCGGCCCACACAGGCTCACCAATTTACAATATGATCTGTCAATTTAACAAGTGTATAGTAAACAAATTAGTTATTATAAGTATGGAAAATGTCTTTATTCTGTATTGTTTATTAATATTCTTTATTAAATGTATTTATTCTGCTTCAGGAGTCAGTCTGTTGACTGTAAACAACACAACAAACAATGATATAAATAGTTTTGAAAAAAAAAATTTGCTTTGTCATTGAACCTGAGAAAAACTTTGAAAATAACCATAATGACGTAGTCTCCATGCTATAATATGAATGATAAAACCAGTTTACAGAAATTAAAAACAGACCCTTTCATATTGAATGATATATTATGACTCACAAAGTTACTGATTTGTGAATTTCAGGGCACCAACAGACTCCTCTGGCCAAAGCGATATTTATCACATTAACAGTGTAGCTAGCTTAACGTCTGGTTACGTCCGTAACCCTCATTCCCTGAATAAGGGAACGGAGACGTGTGTCTGTAATAACAGACTTTTGGGAGTACTTCAGACGACCAATCGCTTCTGATGATAAGAAAACAGGCCAATGAAATGCCAATTGAGTTGGCGGAGCTGAGCTCCACAGCTGAGACTGATGAGCTCATCAGGGCTATATAAGCCAGCTGCTGGAGTCAGTTCCTCAGAATTGCCTGCTGAAGAGCCGATCACTCAGCTCCCAGCTGGAGACTTAGGTGCTGTGGCAATGAAGACACACGTCTCCGTTCCCTTATTCGGGGAACGAGGGTTACGGACGTAACCAGACGTTCCCCTTCATAGGGAACTCCAACGTGTGTCTGTAATAACAGACTTTTGGGAGATTGTTCTGGAAAACGCCACAGCAGCTAAGCCCGTCACGCTCCCGATGTGCAGTTTGCCAAGCAAATGCGTGAGCGCACTGACATCACCAAAAGTGCAACCTTCCAACGTCCCCTAGGCCCAAAAAATTACCATTATATGGGAATAATATGATTTAGATCGGGGGTCGTAAAAGTGCTTTTACCTAGCTAATACAGACTAGGGATTTTAGAGATACAACAGTACGTTGGAAAAGCGTGCCAGTCCCCGAAGGGGGAGGACGCTGCGGAGACCACCTGCTACCCAGAGGGGGAGACTTGATGGTAATAAAGCATATGGACTAACCCTATTGAGGGGGAGTGCTACATATGATTAACTGGTTAACAATTAGGGAAGACACAGGTCCGCCTGAAAAGGGGGAACACACCGTGGTAAATAATGCATATGACATCACCAAAACAGGGTAATGCACATAGCTGGCACCGAACCTCAGTATGCGGTAGACCAGATGGGCATACCAGACAACACACTGAGCCATGCACTCGACTCCTCCGCTGAGTCAGGTGCTGGGGGCCTCGGAGGAATTCTCTAGGGTTCACCTGAAAAGGGAAACTTACTAGTAGAATAGAAAATGCGCACGCATCTCCGGGTTAGGGAGCCTGGCGCAGCAAGCGTTTATTGACACAGAGCTTAATTTCCTCTCGATTGACTGGGGTAACCAGTAACCGGCAGGAAATGGACTCCACTCGATGATATAATCTCGATAATGTGTTACGTGCCACCCAGCCCGCAGCTCTACATGATCTGTTAAGAGGCGCTGTGTACTCATGCCGAAAAGGAGGCACCGCTTATTATATTATTATATTATTATTATTATTATTAAGTGTGCTCTCTCTCCCGGGGGACACAGCTCGCCCTAGCACATGAAGCGAGGGTGATGCAATCCGCTGCTGGGGGGGAAGCAAGCTGAAGGAGAGACATCGATGGAGGCGCTGGACATGGAGCTGGAACGGCTGGAAGAACGCATCCGTCTTCTGCAGATGAAGCGAGCTGAACTCAGGGCACAGAGAGCCTTGCTCGATGTGCCCCGCGCTCCAGTTCGCTCATCTGAGGTGAGTGTACAATACAGCCGTGACACTCCGTCTACCTCAACCCCGCTTGTTCCTCTGTCCAGGCCCAGCGCGCCTCGGACGCGGTTCGCCCAGGTGTCGTTCACGCCGGCACCCGGCTACCACGGCCCCTGGATGCAGCCGCGTAAGGTGCTAAGGAGACCCCAGGGCAAGGATTCTCCTCCTCCTGTGTTCGAGCTCTCCACGGAGAACCGATTCGCCCCTCTCCGCTAGACGGGTCACGATGTGGCTATCATGGGTGACTCCATCGTACGCCACGTCCGTCCTGCTTCCACTTCAGGTAATAAAGTACGCACATTTTGCTTTCCTGGTGCTCGCGTTAAGAATATTTCTACACAGATTCCGAGTATCCTGAGCACTGGTGAGAGCCTCGGTGCCGTTGTCCTCCATGTGGGGACGAACGACACCGGGCTCCGCCAGTCGGAGATCCTGAAGAGGGACTTCAGGAGCCTCATCGAGACGGTTCGACGCACCTCGCCCACCGCGCAGATCATCGTTTCTGGACCGCTTCCTACCTACCGCCGAGGAAATGAAAGGTTTAGTAGACTTTTTGCTCTGAATGAATGGCTATTAACATGGTGTAATGAACAGAAACTGCTCTTTGCCAATAACTGGAATCTTTTCTGGGAGCGCCCTAGGCTCTTCCGTCCGGACGGCCTGCACCCGAGCCGAGCTGGAGCTGAACTGCTGTCGGACAACATCTCCAAGATGCTTCGTTCTGTCTGACTAGTAAGTAAAAATTCACAAAATGCACATTTTATCCATAAAGACTCTTGTTCGACCCACTTAAATTACAGTAACACATGTCTAGCTTACCCCATAGAGACTGTGTCTGTTCCTCGTGCTATTAGATCAACAATTAAACGTACTGTGTGCTCTAGAAAAAATCTACTAAGAATAAAAGCTGAAAATCCAATAAAAAGTAATAATACAAAATTCGTTAAGCTTGGTCTCCTAAACATAAGATCACTAGCAACTAAAACACTTATCATTAATGAAATAATAACAGATAACAATCTAAATGCACTCTGTCTCACTGAAACCTGGCTGAAACAAAATGACTATATTAGCTTAAATGAAGCAACTCCTCCAGGATTCACATATAAGCATAAGGCTCGTCAAACCGGTCGTGGTGGTGGAGTTGCAGCAATCTTTAGTGATATTCTTAATGTTAATCAGAGAAAGGGACTTATGTTTAACTCCTTTGAGTTATTAGCTCTTAATGTTATGCTACCGGATATTAAGCAAAAATCTATGTTATCTCTCGCTATAATCACCATATATAGACCCCCAGGACCCTATGTCAATTTTCTAAAAGAGTTTTCTGATTTTATTTCTGATTTGCTAGTTAAAACTGATAAAATACTAATTGTAGGGGACTTCAACATCCACGTAGATGACTCCAATGATACACTAGGGCTCGCCTTTATGGATCTACTACACTCACTTGGGATAAAACAAAATGCTGTTGGTCCAACCCATTGCTTAAAGCATACATTAGATCTAATATTGTCTTATGGAATTGAGGTCTTTGATGTAGACATTATACCACAAAGTGATGATATTACAGACCACTACCTCTTACTATATAAGCTGCGTTTACCTGAAATTAACAGATCTGCACCAATATACCGCCCTGGTAGGACTATCGTTCCGTCCACCAAGGATGAATTCATAAATAACTTACCTGATCTCTCTTTATTTCGAAATACACCCGCAAACTCTAATGACCTGGACGTAGTAACCAGCAGTATGGATGCCATCTTTACTAGCACACTAAATACTGTGGCACCCATCAAATTAAAAAAGGCTAGAGAGAATAAAACTACACCATGGTACAATAATCATACTCGCACTCTCAAAACAGCAACCCGTGCTCTGGAACGTAAATGGAAAAAAACTAATTTAGAGGTTTTTAGAATTGCGTACAAAGACAGTATGTCCAACTATAGGAGGGCTCTTAAATCTGCCAGGGCCGAGCACCTCCGCAAACTGATTGAAAATAATCAGAACAATCCTAGATTTTTATTTAGCACCATTGCTAAACTAACAAATAATCGATCATCTTTAGAACAAAATGTCCCACCGCAAATCAGTAGTGATGACTTCATGAATTTTTTCAGTGATAAAATAGAAGGCTTTAGACAGAAAATAGAAGATGTTAAACTTTCTGCACCGCCTTATACTCCAGATCCAGTAAACATTCAACTGAATCAAAATAACCTACAATGCTTCAAAATCATAGAACAGGAAGAGCTAGATAAAGTTATAAATAGTTCTAAATCAGCTTCATGTATGTTAGATCCAATTCCAACAAAATTACTGAGAGAACTGATACCTGTTATAGGAGAACCTCTCCTTAATGTTATCAACTCTTCTTTATCTTTAGGCCATGTTCCAAATCCTTACAAGCTAGCTGTTATTAAACTTATTATTAAGAAACCACAACTGGACCCGAGCAACTTAGCTAATTATAGGCCTATCTCAAATCTTCCATTTATGTCTAAAATACTAGAAAAAGTTGTTTCTACCCAATTATGCTCCTTTCTGCAGACAAACAACATTTTTGAAGTGTTTCAGTCAGGTTTTAGGCCTCATCACAGTACAGAAACTGCATTAGTAAAAATAACCAACGATTTACTCTTAGCTGCTGACCAAGGGTGCGTCTCACTTTTAGTTTTACTCAATCTTAGCGCCGCATTTGACACCATTGACCACAATATTCTCATTGACCGCTTAAATTCTACAGGTGTCCAAGGTCAGGCCCTTCAATGGTTTAGGTCATACTTAGCCGATCGTTACCAGTTTGTGAATATTAATGGACAGCTTTCACAAGTAAGGCCAGTAAAGTACGGGGTCCCTCAAGGATCAGTTTTAGGTCCCTTGCTGTTTACAATATACATGCTTCCCCTGGGGGACATTATTAGAAAACACGGGATCAGCTTTCACTGCTATGCAGACGATACTCAGTTATACATTTCAACTAAACCTGATGAGATGTCTGAACTGTCTAAGCTAACTGAGTGTATCAAAGATGTCAAAGACTGGATGACCAACAATTTTCTTCTCTTAAACTCAGACAAAACAGAATTATTACTTATTGGGCCTAAATCCTGTACACAGCAGTTCTCACAACTCGACCTGCAACTAGAGGGATACAAAGTTAGCTTTAGCTCTACTATAAAAGATCTGGGTGTCATATTAGACAGCAATTTAACTTTCGAAAATCATATATCCCATGTCACAAAAACTGCTTTCTTCCATCTGAGAAATATTGCTAAATTGCGAAGTATGCTATCTATATCAGATGCAGAAAAGCTAGTTCATGCTTTCATGACTTCTAGGATGGACTACTGTAATGCTTTGTTTGCTGGCTGCCCAGCATCCTCTATTAACAAACTTCAGCTAGTACAAAATGCAGCCGCCAGAGTTCTTACCAGGTCTAGAAAATATGATCATATCACCCCAATTTTATCCTCCATACACTGGCTGCCTGTTAAGTTTCGTATTGAATTTAAAATATTACTCCTTACCTATAAAGCTTTAAATAATCTAGCTCCTGTTTATCTAACCAACCTCCTGTCTCGCTACAATCCAACCCGCTCTTTACGATTTCAAAACTCAGGGCTTCTAGTAGTACCTAGAATAGCAAAATCAAGTAAAGGAGGTCGAGCCTTCTCATTTATGGCCCCTAAACTCTGGAATAGCCTTCCTGATAATGTCCGAGGCTCAGACACACTCTCACTCTTCAAAACTAGATTAAAGACCTATCTTTTTAGCAAAGCATACACTCAATGCATTACATAGCGGTATGATGCATGATGTGCCCCACGCAGCATTTTGCTTCTTGTTTTTATACACTATGAACAGCAGCTATGCTAATTATTCTCCTTATTCTGTATTTCCACCTGGGGGTACTCATCTTGAAGCCCTCAGACTATGCAGCGCCACTGATGCGATCCAAGACCAGCGACGAGATGATCCCAAGGTTTTCTGGACCAGGCCGTATCCTGAGCAACTGCTGTGGTGGTCATCGTGGAGTGAGAGCATGAGACTGATTCCTGTGATGCTCCAAGGACAGACGAGTCTTCGCCGAGGTCCACCGTGCTGCGCCTAGACTGCAGCTCTGCACAAGACGTTTGGCCATAGGGGAAATGGTCGTGCCCAACTGAGCCTGGTTTCTCTCGAGGTTTTGTAAATCTTCGCTTTCGCCAATTGGTGAAGTTTTTTCCTCGCCGCTGTCGCCACTGGCTTGCATGGTTCGGGATCTGTAGAGTTGCGCATCGATGGATTTGCTTCTTCAGTGTTTGGACTCTCAGTAGTGATTATTAACCCACACTGAACTGAGCTAAACTGAACTGAACTTAATCTCTGAAAATTGAACTGACACTGTTTTAATTCACTATAATCTTCCATGTGAAGCTGCTTTGACACAATCTACATTGTATAAGCGCTATACAAATAAAGATGAATTGAATTGAATTGATGGCATAATTAAAAAATGGACCAACCTCTATTTTAATACAGCACTTCCCTTCTGCTGATCATAACAGAAAAGAGCTGCGTATGCTTACATGTCACGTTAAGTGCAGTGCGCGGACATAGCAATGAAAAGGCAGAGTCTGCTCCCTCCGCAGGCAGCGCTTGCAGGCTCACCACCTAATAAAAAAGGGGCGGTAGAAGCCTTGGCACAAGGTGAACCGAGGTCTCAGGTAAACGTCAGAGTAGGTCGGTCCAATTACTGGCACAATTCGCTGACCGAAAATGCCACCGGAATCTTAACCCTCCTGATACCAGTGCGATCAGCAGAGCTGCCTAATGGGACAGAACGTATATATACTGATCGAGTGGCTCAACGGACCTAATCATAACCGCTGGGGCTAGACAGATCCCAAGAGGGTGAGAGAGGGGGCGGGGATGGATTATCACCACGCGCTTCTGAGAATCCGGCTGAAGAGGTTATGCTTTCCCAGCGCGCTATCATCCGCATTAAAAACACAGATGACCGCACGCCAAACCTTCATTGTGGAGGGAGATAGCCAGCGCTCCAGCTATCCTGAAGGAAGAAAACACAACACTAATCTGGCATGTCTGAGGGTTTTCTCAGAGAGAATTCCCACACAATGAATAGACTCCACTGCAGAACATAGGCATACCTAATAAGGCGCTCTAGCCTGTAGTGACGGTGTTAACTATCGCACTGATAAGTCACCTAAGTCCACCGTGCTCTGTCTAGAAACCATCCAGAGAGGTTCCAGAGCCCTGCGTGGGTGCCAGAGGGTGCTTTTTCCGGGGAATTCATCAGGGAGGGCCATCACGAGGAGTGTGAATCTGGAATCTCGGGTCCGGTTGGGCCAGAGAGGCGCAACAAGCAAGACCCGCTCCTCACCTCCCCTACCTTGCACTGTGTCTGTGCGAGCAGGCTCACTGGGGAAAGAAAACATATTGTGTAACCCGGGGCCAGCTGAGAGCCAGTGCCTTTGTGCAGAGCAGGAAAAGCAGCCAGCGAAGGGCCGCTCGGGAAAAACAGCAGGATAACCTGGGCTTCTCTGAAGCGTGCCCATAACAGCTGGAACGTGCCGGGGTGGAGTCTCCGTTCTCCTGGAACATAGCGGTCCTGAGAGCTTGCAGCTGGCATGGAGAGCTTGTACAGGATATGAAGGGCGCGCAGCTTTTTAGCTGGCGAGCGAACTGAGACATGCTGCGGTGGCGCACACCGCCCAAACGGTTGATGTATGCCATCGCAGCCGTGCTGGCTGTCCTAACCAACACGTGTTTCCCCTCCCGCTTCGGTAGTGATCGGCGGACAGCGAAAAACAATGCCAACAGCTCCAGGCAGTTGAAATGCTAATGCAACCGGGGTCCGATTTACGGACCTGCAGCTGCATGCTCGATGCACACAGCCCGCCAGCCCATACTGGAAGCATCTGTCAAAATGACAGCATCACTGGACACTTGTTCTAAGGGCACTCAGGCCCGTAGAAGGCAAGATCCATCCAGGGGCTGAAGGTGCGGAGAGGGGGAGTCACAGCGTGGTGACGTAAACCCGGTGCCTCTCCGCGTGCCATGCCCATCTGGGGACCCGACCACGAAGCCAGCTCTGAATTTGTCTCATATGAACAATTGAGCGGGGTGATAGCGGCTACAATGTCATATGCCCCAGGAGCCTCTGAATAATTTCAGTGAGACCAATATAACTGCCGAATTAATCGAACAGGACAGTGCCAGCCCAGCGCGCTAGAGCGCACCGTGATGCAGACCGAGTCCAGCTACAATCCGAGATGAGAGAAGCTCTGCCCGGGGGAGAGCCTGCTCATACTCGGTTGACCCGAAACCCAAACGGGCCGAGGTGCTGGAGCACCAGGTCCCTGTGCATAATCAATCAGTTCAGAGATCTAAATAATAATAGTCAATGAATAATCAAAAATGCAGATGCACGTGCGCCAAGAGGCACAGGGCATCCTCTGCGCATGGAAACAGGGACAGCCCAAATGGGAGGACTGTTGCCACCATGTTCGCCCCCCCCGTCGAACACTGGAAAAATCACAGTATAAGGAGGGAGAGAGCGAGACATGGAGCGAGCATATAGCTGCAACCAATCCCACGGACGGACGCACTGTGGGATGCGTTTCTGCATGAGCATCTTGATAGACATCCTGAACAGATGACAGATCAAAACGCGCAGATAGGATTCGTATAACCCACCGCTTTCTGGATACGATGAAGGGGGGGACGTAACCCGCTCTTCATCTCGGCTGGAGGACTGGCTTGATTATATTCTTCGCCAGGAGGATAATAATCTTCTCACACAAAACAGGGGTGGTATAGCGATGATCGCTTAAATACACACTTGTGCACTCGGGAGGCCAACAGCGAATTGAAACGCATAGCCGAGTCTGACCGCCCCCCTGAGCTACTGCGCAGGCTGAGCAGCGCTAACCAGACTGACAGAGCCCGCTAACTAGCAGCATACCCGGAACGATCGCTGACGTACCCGCGGAGGGGCAGCTTCGGGATGGGGAGTGCTCATCCCGGGAAGCAGAGCGTCCCGAGGAAGAGGTGAAAATAGGAGATTGACTCCCAGGATCCCGCGGAGTGGCTGGAGGTGCGAGAAAGGAGCTCATCCTCTGGCGCCCTCAAGCCTGTGGCGAAATGCACCAAAGCTGAGAGCTGGAAGGCAGCGCGTCCCATGCTGGCAGCAATTGGGCTTCCACACCCAGAGGGAGAAAAAGCCGCTCTTTTCGAATCGCTACATACATTCGCTTGGAAGCCCCGGCCTCCACCAGGAAAAGAAAGGTTCTCCTCCTCTCCAAGCGGCCCGCCTCAGGTTCGCTTCGCAGTCCAGTTACTGAACTTAACACCGACCTGTGACGGGAGCGCCAACTCCCCGCGGGGGGGGGGGGGGGGGGGGGGGGGGGGGGGGGGTCAGGGGGGGGGCTTGGCGTGTTCACTAGGGATGGCGGATCCTTTTGGAGCCGCAGGAAGAGCGCACTCGGCGAGGAACAGCCAGCGTGGAAAGGTCTGATGGGGAGCCGAGCCCACCAAGAGATGACCTGCTCCATCGCGCATGGCTGATCTTTCACCACTGAGGATTCCTGGGTAAAATCCCCGATGGTGTCTGTTACAAACCCTTTTTTTCAAAGACAAATAATAATCCATCAAGGGAACGCAACATAAAGAGTACACATGAATCAAGTTGTCTAGCTAGTAAATTACAACAACACAAATCAAATCAAAATCATGTATAACAACTAAGCGAGAAGAAATAAAGGATCAAAACTCACGTTCTCCAACAAATATACAACACCAACATAAGACTCAAACTCAACAATTAACAAAGCATATGAAACTAAGACTCAAGGGGAAAAAAACAACAACAAGAAACTAAAGAAAATAAATAAAGCTTGATGGCTGGCAGTGAAGTCTCCTCTCCATGCTCAATCTTGGTCCATATTTATAGCCAATTTGCAAGTAGCGCAACTCGCCGCAGGTGCGCAAAGGCAGACTGCTCTAGGAAACACACAGTGAGTGACGTCATAACACACGCACACAAGCACAAACAGGCAGCAGCCGTAACACTCCCTCACCTAAAAGAAGAATCCTAACTCCTGTTAAAGGGAAAGGATTCTGGGTGAAGCGTTCAAAATTATACGAGATCTTAAGGTTATAGCGTTGGGCCATCAACGCCCAGCGTATTAATCTCTGATTATGATTGTAAATCTTATTTAAGAAAACCAGTGGATTGTGGTCGGTATAGATCATGACGGGAGTAGAACTGCAGCCAACATACACGTCAAAATGTTGCAAGGCAAGCAACATCGCCAGGGTCTCTTTTTCATCAGCACCATCCTGAAGCAGGACAGCTCCAACTCCAGTCTCGCTGGCACCCACCTCTAACTTAAACGGTTGATCCACAGCAGGGGCAGACAAGACAGGTGCACTGCAAAGTAGAGACTTGGCACACAAAAACTCATAACATTGATTAGTCCAGATAAACGCAATTTTAGAGCTTTACTTTTGATCACATATGGGCCAGTGAAATGTGTAGCTAAAACAGAACCCAGTGAAGGAAGCAATACAAGAATACAAGAGGCTTAAACTCATATGAAACAGCTCGCTTATCAAAGCAACGCTTCATGTTCTCTTGTAACATCGCAAGCACTTTCGTCGCTATACCTCACAAGCACTGTGTAAACGCTTACGGGTACGTGAATAAAAATCAAGCATATTTTGCTTTCTCAGATGAACCAGTTTAAAACGAACTCATCCTTTAAAACCTTTAACGGACATTATAGCCTAAAGTTAATTTGGAAGGGCTAAAACCCTAGTGATTCCTGTTGTGCTTCACGTAAGGCAAATAAAACAAGAGGGACTCCATCCCACTCATTCACAGTTTCCTACTTACGCAGGGCAGATTTTAACATCTGGTGCCATTGCTCCAAAACACCCTGTGATTCTGGAGAAGCACTAGACACCACGAGACACTCCTAGCCTTCAAAACATTTTTAAAAAACTTTAAACAAAAAATTCGAACCTTGATCGGTTTGAACAATTCTCGGTAATCCAGAGGTAGTGAAACATTTTATCAAAGCTTTAATGATGGATCTAGCAGTAATATTTCGCAACGGTACTGCTTCCGGAAAATCGCGTACCGGTGCACATAATAGTGAGTATATACTGACAACCAGTTTTCGTGCATGGAAGTGGTCCATCGCAGTCAACGAACACATGCTCAAATGGTTCGCCCACAGCCGGTATAGCCGGAGTGGAGCTGGTGGGACAATTTGATTTGGTTTCTCCATAACCTGGCAGGTATGACAGACTTTACAATGCCGAGAAACATCAGCCTTCAAACCCGGCCAGAAAAAGTGTTGCAGCACCCTAGTATAGGTTTTATTTATGCCCAGATGTCCAGACCACGGATGGTCGTGAGCTAAATTCAAAATCTGCTGTCTAAATTGAGAAGGCACCACAATCTGATGGACTACATTCCAATCATTCTGCCCATCACCACTCCACGGACGAGGACTCCAGCGACGCATTAAAACGGTGTTATTCCAATAAAACTGGTTACATGAACTCAAACGACATTTCGTCAGTGTGGAATCATTTTTCTGAGCTTCAAGGACTTCACAAGAATTAGGTAAAAAATCACATCAGAATTTGGCCGTGCAGCTTTTAAATGGTTAAGAGCCTCCAGAGACTGAGGAAATGCATCCTTCTTAAAAAATCTCTGCAAAAACAAACTCACCTAAGTTAACATAGTTTCCTATAAAACGTTTTTCTTGTGCCCGGATTGTAACGATACTAACAGCAAACTCACTTGGAAAACTTTCAGACAACTCATGAGACTGCCACTCAGGAACTGTGTATTTGTAACATGCATTACTGGGATAACTTTACATCCAGCAATGTCATTATCCATAATCAAATGAATTCCTTGTACAGGAAGAGAAGCACGAATAGCTACATTAAAATAGCCAGAAACTAAATCAGAAGATACCCACATACGATGAGGAGGAACAGGTAAAAAACCCATTTCTATTCCCTGTACAATCGTACTAGTGCCACACGCAGAATTAGCATCAAAAGGCAGAGCATCCGCCAATATAAATGACTGAGATCCCCCCAGTATCAAGTAAAATTTTACAGCATGTTGATCAACACGACCCGTCTGTGAAACATAAGTCAAACAGAAACGGTTTAAAACACGCATCCATAACTTCAATGGCGGGCGAAGACACAACTAATAAAGAGCCTCGAATTGGAGTCAGTGACGAATCCGAACGCTCTTGCTTTCGCTTCAAAATCCGGACGAAACTATGACAATATTTTTCGCCACATTAAAAAGAAAGTTACGCAAGCATTTAAAGAATCCACTAATACTGACGCGGAATTATTACCCCAGGATCATTCACATTTTCCACTGCCGTTGGACCAGACTTAACAGCCATCTCAGAATCAGAATCAACTTTATTTGAAGATGATTTTTCTTTTGCATCATCTTGTAACTCTAATTGCTGCATTTTTATTTTTGTTTCTGCGTCAATACAATATATCTCAAGGCAATATTGAAGTTCATTTTTACATGCTGGAGCCTTATCTTGCAACTCTAATTGCAAACGAGCTATTCTCTTTTTCATTCGCGCGTCTACATGTGACGTTGATTTAGCTGTCGAGAAGAACAAAGGTTTAAATTTAGGCAAAGAAAACGGTCCTATCTCACTCAGATCAGCAAGTGGCGTTACTGCCTCAACAACAGCATCATGTGACAAAAGTGTTTCATCTTGACCAGCTGATAGTGATTCTGCTGATTCCTCAACACCATCTGAAGGTAATACTCCTTTTTCAATTAAAACAGCCACCAAACAAGCCTTCAAGTCTCTTTTAAGCGTTGTTTTAGAAATAAATATTTCAAAATGTTGTGCAATAATAAACAAATCATCTTTTCTACAAGTCTCTAATGCCACAACATTTGGTTGTTTCAAAAACTTGCTTAAATCAAAAGTTGCCATTAATAAACATTAAACAAACAAAACAAACAACTCCGGCCCTAAACCTACCTATTCAAAACTAAATAAAGACCTTTTTAGTCTTCAGAGGTTACCAATTGAGAAGCCATGCCTCTCCCCCGAATTTCCTCCAAAAATAACAAACTAAAAAAATAAAGAAAAATAACGAATAGTAAATTGTTGCGAGGACCGGCGCTAGACATGGCCCCCCTGATTTACTCTACCTACTCGGAGTTATTCGCAATGTCCGTTCAAAATAAACAATCTCGGTCGAGTCCCCAATTTATGTTACGAACCCTTTTTTTCAAAGACAAAATAATAATCCATCAAGGGAACGCAACATAAAGAGTACACATGAATCAAGTTGTCTAGCTAGTAAATTTATTACAACAACACAAATCAAATCAAAATCATTTATAACAACTAGGCGAGAAGGAATAAAGGATCAAAACTCACGTTCTCCAACAAATATACAACACCAACATAAGACTCAAACTCAACAATTAACAAAGCATATGAAACTAAGACTCAAGGAAAAAAAAACAACAACAAGAAACTAAAGAAAATAAATAAAGCTTGATGGCTGGCAGTGAAGTCTCCACTCCCCGCTCAATCTCGGTCCATATTTACAGCCAATTTGCAAGTAGCGCAACTCGCCGCAGGTGCGCAAAGGCTGACCGCTCTAGGAAACAAACAGTGAGTGACGTCATAACACACGCACACAAGCACAAACAGGCAGCAGCCATAACAGTGTCGCCGAGAAGCCCTGCCTGGGATACGGGCACACTAAGAAAGCGTACTTTGTCAGCGCGGCGCATATCTTCAGGGTAAACCAGGGTGGCATTTCCGGACCACTATGTGGCCATCGTCTTTCCCAGGGCACGGGCGGCCGACTTGAATGTCATAAGAGCATAGTCGATTGCCGTGCGACGCTTGCGCATAAGCCTGGGGGAAAAACCGCCCCAGTGCAGCACAGCCAGGACGCCGTGGCCCGCAGCGGTGTGGGCTCTGGCCTTGATAGACACAGATAACCCACCCGCCTTGGACAGGGGGTCTCAGCTTACCCCTCCAGGTGGCGGGGCCACCTGAGGAAATAGCTTCGTACCCACTGGCCGCCTCGCCATCAGGGGAGGTGAAGGCGGAAGCACACGTGAACCGGGCGGAGAAAAACGCCCTCTATGCCAGCGTGTGCTCACTGTGCGCCCCTGGGAAGAAGGGGACGGGGGCTGGAAGATTGATCTTAGATCAGCCCGCACGTCACACCCTCTATTCGGTCCAGCGGTGAGACTGGGGGACAAGCCATCTCCAGCCGCACTGCCGAAACAGCCCAGGAAGCACAGCCGTTATGTCTGATTTGAGAATCGTGACCGTGCATTGCACCCCGTAGGATGGAATCGAGCCCAGTCTTTCATCTGAGCATAACAGCTCGCCCTCCGATGTCGCGATGGACCTTTGATCTCTGGTGTCATCAGGCGGAGGCGCGGGCATCCCGGGGGATGAACCGTACAACCGCCCGAAGTTTGGATGGGGCGCGCTGTGGAGGAGTGGGGGGTCCACGGGCCCGGAGGCGATGGATAAACCCCCACTGTGATCCTCAGATCTGCCCGCGTGCTAACCCCTTTCACGGGGAGCAACGGGGGTGGCCGAAGCCGCGATCTCAGCGATGCAACAACCACGCCCTCACAGTGAGAGCATGAGCTGTCTGCGGGCACCGCATCGACATGCTGGACCCCCAGACCAGTCATGCGATACCCGTGCCCATCATCCGGAGATAGGAACCACCGCATCCAAAAACGCACAGTCAGAACAGCGTCTTGAAAAAGACGTGTTGATTGACTGTGTTGCTCTCTTAGGAAAATCTCTTTTAGATCACCAGCGAAACGCCAGGAGGACGGGAAACCCAGCCCGCCACTCACACGTCTTCTTTCCGCACTGGTGAAGGTAAGGCTTTCTTCTCTGGAAGTCAGCTTAGCAGAAGTTGTTCAGCTCACGATCGGCTCTGAAGCAACAATTCTAAGGAACTGACTCCAGCAGCTGGCTTATATAGCCCTGATGAGCTCATCAGTCTCAGCTGTGGAGCTCAGCTTCGCCAACTCAATTGGCATTTCATTGGCCGTTTTCTTATCATCAGAAGCGATTGGTCGTCTGAAGTACTCCCAAAAGTCTGTTATTACAGACACACATTGGAGTTCCCTATGAAGGGGAACTACATTTCTCAGTAGAGTGTCGGTAGCGTTGCTACTTTATAAATCAAATAGCTTTTCACATAAGCGAAGCTATTTTATTAGTGAAGTAGCGCTGTAATCCACACAAGCTACATTGTGTTTTAAATGTGTAACACCTGGTTATATTTGATTTTTTATTTTTGCTTTTATATACTATAATTTATTCCTGTTTAGTACAGCATTATTTACAGTAAATAATTGAAATGAACAGTTATGCCTCACGTTTCATTGACAGTTTTATTGATCACTAAGATATGATTAACTTGGATTTAAGTTGCTTCGATTTAAAAATGAAAATTGCAAAAATAGCTTAGATGTATTTATTTTTATTGCAAATGCCACATAAATCACCCTGCACAACTAACTAACATTTAGATTTTGTAACAACAGTAAACAATTAGGTCTTATTTTGTGGTGGCTGTACTTTAAAATTAAATTAATATAATCTTAATTCAAGTGATAAAAAATGTTGAGATTCTTACAGTAAACAGAGCCACTGTAAGGTCACACCTGCTTGGTATAAATGCTTGAAAATGAGTTAGTTGAAAATGTCCATTAGAAACTTAAAAGTAATTAAAAAGTAATCAAATGTATTTAGTTACTTTACTTTTATAAAGTAATCAAAACTTAGTGTAACTTATTACATTTTAAATAGAGTATTTGTAATCTGTAATCTATTACATTTCCAAAGTAACCTTCCCAACACTGTATATATATATATATAGTTTATATAATAGACCTACTTTAAGATAAGACAGAATGTTTGTTTTCATTTGTTGCCTTTACGCGCATGCGATACCAGTAACGGCGCTATGCTGTACCACGTGAAGATTGAGTAGAAAAGACTGAATAATCGCAAGACATGCAAGTTAAATAGGGTTTTGCGGCTTGTTTCAGTTGGGAAAAGAACATTGGAAATATGTTGGGAAATTTGTTTTTTTGTTGTTTACCAAGGAATTGATGGTAAAATTTTGTTTTATGTCATATTTACAGAAGTACTTAACAGTAAGGAAGTCAAAATGGATTGGGATGGTGGGTCTTTTTTGGTATCTGCAACAACCAACTCTCACTTAGGGGATGGGGGGTCTCTGAAATGACTAGGTCCATTTGGGGGATGGTGCGTCTTTCTTGCTATGTGGAAAAACCAACTTAGGAGATGGGGGGGTCTAAAACGACTAAGTCCGTTTGGGGGATGGTCGGTCTTTCTCGCGAGCGCCTGAAACGACTGAGGTCCGGTAGAACGATAGTAGATCTGAACGGTGGGCAGGAGGAACGAGTTGACGACCCTCACCGGTAGACTTGCTTAGACCCCAGGCCCAAGCCCGCCAGGCCATTCCGACAGGAGACCACCTTTCCCGGCTAACCGGCCAGGACGTCCCGCGCCTGGAGGTACATGCCCGACGCCAATTGCCTCTGACCTGCCGTTAAGGTTTCGTGTAAGGTGCGTGTAATTTTTGTGGACTTAGGTTTTGACGGCTTTGCAGTTTAACAAACCAGGCTGTCTCTGGCCAGGCGGGCTGGCCCAGAAAGAGCGCCCTATCCCCACCAACGCTAGCCGCCGCTTTCCAGGAAAAGAGGGTCGATTCCGGCCAGAGCTGGCGGCCGCTTGGCCCTGGAAGAAGGGGGGTCTCCATCCAGGGTGTTCAGTCATCAAACCCTGCCCAAGGGGGGCCTGCCCGGCTGCCTGCACAAGAAATCCCTATAATATTTGGTGGTAGAATTACGTGCCATTGGTGCACCCAAGCCACCTCGAAAATTGAACATGGCGTCAGGCGGTGGAACTGGGAAAGGCTGGTGCCCCCAAGCTATCTTTGAACTCAAATTCTTCCAGGGGGAGAGGGTGGTGCACCAGAGCCAGGTGGGTCACCAACAGTACGTTTGGCTGGCACGTGTGGTTGGCTAAGTCCATGTTGCCGGGCTTAAGTGTGCGGTGCCCGGGCACTGCTGGAGAACAGGTGTCAATCCAGGGGACCCTGCGGAGCTGGCGCTTGCCCCGGAAAGGGTGAGAACACCCAGGCAGAGTGGGTCTGGCTTCGGGAGAATGGAAGTCAATGGCTCCAGGGCCCTCTAAGCCTAGAGTTCGTCCCTGGAAAAGGTGCGAATCCCCGGGCAAAGTGGGTCTGGCTTCGGGGGTACAGAGGTCAATGGCTCCAGGGCCCTCTGATAGTTCAAAGGTCCAGTTGGAGGATGGTGGGTCTCTGAAACGACCAAGTCTGCTTTGGGGATGATGGGTCTTTCTAGTGAGCGCCTGAAAGACTAAGGTCCAGTAGGAAGATGGTTGGTCTGACCGGTGGGCAGGAGGAACGAGTTGACGACCCTCATTGGTGGACTTGCTTAGACCCAGGACCAAGTCCACCAGGCCATGACAGGAGACCACCTTTCCCGGCCTACCAGTCGGGACGTCCCACGCCTGACACCAATTGTCTCTGACCTGCCATCATGAAATTAGGAAAGGCGCAAAATTGTCTACTTGGTCTCTGACGATTTTGCGCTCAAACCACTCTACTGGCCGATAGGAGCTCGTGTCGCCCCAAGGGTAGGTCCCCACCCGGCCCCCACCCTTGGGCCTTAAGGTGTCCGAGGTTGGGTCAGCCTCTATGGGTGCGGTTGATTCCTTCCCTGCTTTGGGCGTGCTTTTAGGGAGGCGAGGGGGTGTCCCTCTGCACACAGCCCCCACCCACCCCCCTTCCCGCCTCTATCTGTGGGAGAAGAACCCAGATGGCCCGTCTAGTTTTGACCTAGAGCATGCCCACGATGAAATGGTGTGTGTTCGATGGGGCTCTCATATACATAACTATCCCTTTGAAAGGGAGACAAAAGTTGTGCAAAGGTTCCTACGGGTGGCACAGTGAGTCTGCCCAGAAATTGTGCGTGTTCGATGGGGCTTACATATATAACGATCCCTTTGGAAGGGAGACAAAAGCCGTGCAGGCACGGCAAGCACAGCGATTCTATCGTAACAGCTTTTAAATATGCACATTACTTGCAACCCGGTTGGATAAAAGGATCTGAAGGTATCGGTTTACACCCCTGGAGTGGGTTGGGGGTGTCTGCCCCTTTAAGAAGATCACCAGCAGCATGACGCGGAAGTGGATGCCTCCGCCGCCTCCTTTTGAACCGCTCCACACGGAGTGTGGGTCTCTTTCCCCCGCAGCGTTGGTCTTGGATGGTCATGGCCGAATGTGCGCTCTGCCTCAATGTCTACAGCTGGCTCTCGCCGCACCTGTCAGCGGTTCACACGGTGACCAACTAGAACGAGAAGAGGCTCTTGCTCTCGCTCGCCGCTGGCCGTGTGGACCCGCTTCCAGGTGGTGGAAACTGACCTTCCTCCTTTCCTCTCTGGGGCACCAACGGCTCTTGGTTAAACCGGCCAAGCCAGTGTGCACGCTTCCCCCAAATAGAGTACACAGCTCCTGTTAAGTTAAATCATTCATGGTGTGTTTGTTGGCAAAAGTGTAATTGGTCTAAATCACTGCCTATCTTTACCAGATAACCTAGAGTCCAAGCCAGACACCAGGCAGCAGTGGCGCTTCTATGGATTTCTGACGGGTTACCTGACCTCCATCTCAGGCCACCGCTGTGGCGTGTTCCAGAATCTGACAATCCAGAAGGTTGAAGAGACCTCCAGAAGCCCAGACGACTCTGCCTATGTCATTAATGTGAGTGTTATTCTACGAGTGAGGGCCACTCACTCACTCACTCACCTTCTCTCTGCTTGTTTTATGGCCAGATCACCACTCATAAAACAAACAGAGCCTTCAGTGCGGCCCAGTTGTCTCTCAACAAGGAAGAATACAGCTGGTTCCGGAGGTACTTGGAGCTGCGGGTTAGTCTCCCAGGTGGAAGGCAGGCCACCCATTTTTTTTTTTTTTACTTCCAGAGCCTCTCCCTGCTGGACCCTAAAAAAATATTTCCAATCTGCGTGGACCAGCATGGGGCTTCCCGGCAAACCCACATTCACTGACGTCCGGACAGCCATAGCAACGCACGTGAGTATGTAAGTAATGCCCCTGTGGCCACATGACTGCCAGCGGCGTTGACCCTAAAAAGGTCCTGTCTGTCTGTCTCTGACGCAGGCAAAGAATGCACATTCTTCAGAGGATTGCTGGAAGGTGGCGCAAGAGGGCAGAGAGTCCCGGGTCACCCCTGGTAAGTCAGTTCCTCTTAGGCTAGCCAAAGCATGGATGTGAACAGCAGGGCATGTGGTGTTGGCAAACTGGCCTTACTGTGTCTCCTTAACAGGAGGGAACCAGCAGGAGGACACTGCCATGGCAGGGGAAAAGCCAGGGGACACTCCCGCTCGAACCAGCAGAAGACTCTGAATCTTCCTGAATAAATAATATACAATTTTCCAAAACAATAAAAGGTCATATGGTGTTCGCCATGTAGTGTCTTTATTATTCCTGTATCTGTGTGTTAAAAATGGCTTCAATCGGGACACATAATTCCTGCCTTGTGTGGTAAAAGTGTCGCGTGGGACACCCGTGTCCAGGTTCAGCCTTAGTTAAATCCCAGTTGGGACAAATGATCCCTGTCTAGTATGTTAAGAGTGTCTCGTGGGACACCCGGGTCTAGGTTCAGCCTGGGTTAATAACCCATCGGGACTAATGATCCCTTTTGCAGCACAAGTAGGTGCAAGGCTGGACAAGACTGTCCAGATCTGCAGCTGGTTTGAATGGCCCTTGGTCCAACTCTGTGTATTGGCAAGCGTCTCCCGGGACAGCTCTGTCCTTTGAGCTCCATAAAGTGGTCAGCCGAGGGCTGCCCCAGAGTAGGGCTTGACTTCTGTGAGGAAACACGTATGCTGTTGTTTGCATATTTTCCGAATACCTGTTCAAATCTTGATTTGTCCATGTCTTACAAGACCGATTTAACTAATTTTCCTGGGAGTTCAAAAGTTAGATTTATTAGCTGGAACGTTAAAGGCCTAAATGGCCCAACAAAAAGAGGTTTGGATATTTAAAAAAAAAAATCTGAAATAATATATTTACAAGAAACCCACTTATGCAGTAGTGATCATCTCAGGCTTAAGAAGTCATGGGTGGGCCAAATCTTTCACTCTGACTTTAATTCTAAAGCAAGGGGCACTGCTATTCTGATACACAATAACATCCAATTTACGCCCTCTAATGTAATTGCAGATCCTTAAGGAAGATATGTTATTGTCTCTGAGAGTTTATACCATTCCCCTGTTTTATTAGTAAACATATATGCCCCTAAACGGGATGATGTGAGTTTTATTGATAAGCTTGTTTCTCTGTTGCCAGATCTTAACTCCAAATAACTCCCTTAATTCCTAGTGGTGATATAAATTGTGTTATACAGATGTTACTACTTCAATTTGGTCCCTTTGCCGCCGTTCATACCGCTGCGGCTGCGGTATTTCGTGCGCCAGCAGCTTTTGACTGCTGGGTGGCGCTTTAACCACAGATTTTCAGCTTTGCCTTTTCACAATACTAGATAGACGGTTCTGTATGTGTACCTTATGTGATGTGATGTGTTCAATTAAAATATAATTTTGTTTTAGTTTGCTAAGTAATAAACATGCTTTTACAATATACTGTCTGTTTTAGAAAAGATACATGGTGAGATGTATAGCCCTAGGCTGCAAAAAGCAAATATAAGAATTAGTTCTTTAGCCTTTATAGTGCCCTATTAAATTGCGTTGGGGTGAAAACAATGTTTCGATTTCTTTCACCATTAAGGCGATGTTATTACCTCAAATCTTAAACATGTGCACACATAAAAACCGCGGCACAGCACACACTACAAAATAATATTAAGATTATTGTGCCGGTGGAGCACTTCACCTTGTTATATAATTTATTAGTAGGCTAATTATTTTTTATAACAGGCTTACAAATATTTGACCAATTGCCATTAAATGTAAAACACTCTTATGCACTCAGAACTAGTGGCAGTTATGAATTAAATAAACGGGCATACGCATGCAAAGTGAGCCGCATATTATCAACTGTTCATTTTCTCTGTTCATTTCTCTTTCACACGCATGCTGAGAAAGAAAAAAAATCTGCTTGTTTAAAAAAGCGCATTATATCCACTAATGTATAATAATAACAATAATATTTAGCTAATATATCAATAACGGCGGGATGCATGGTGCTTTGACTGGATATCTAGGTCAAAAGCAAAACTGTTACCTGTTGCACGGCAAGGGCTAGACCAGGGGTGCTCAACCCTATTCCTGGCGATCGACTGTCCTGCAGTTTTCAGTTGCAGCCCTTATCAAACACACCTGCCTGTAATTATCAAGTGCTCCTCACGTTCTAAATAATTGGTTCAGGTGTGTTTGATCAGGGTTGGAGCTGAAATCAGCTGGAAGGTCGATCGCCAGGAACAGGGTTGAGCACCCCTGGGCTAGACTATAGTGTGGAAAAATATAATTCACAACCTGAGGTCGTTTCCCAAAACCATCGTTAGCCAACTAAGATCGCAAGTTCCGTCGTTACAAACAGTTTGTTGATTTGGCGTTTCCCAAAACGAACATTTCCAAACTGCGTTGCAAACTTGTGCACTTGCAACTACACCTCTGGAGCTGTAAAAACAGAGTTCCTGGCTGTGTTTTATTCCCACTTACCCACCTATGCCCTATTCGTTTCATTTAGAACATTCTAACATTTAAACTTGGAATGATTAAAAATAAAAATATTTGAACAAAGCTGTAGGTGGCCTAGGTATTATTTAAAAGCGCACTTTACCTTATGTCTTCAAAGCTTGTGAAAACAAAAAACAAAGCATACGTTAATGCTTTTAATTTATGGATTATTTATTAAGTATCTGTACTGTATATGACATGGGCTTGTCGGTTAGAACATTTCTGCAGGTTTGCATGTGTCAAATTGTAAAAGTATACTTTACAAAAAATAAATAATCAATATCTTATTTCATAATAATAATAATTATAATCATCAATAATATTATAAATATTATTATTAAAGTTATTATTATTATTATTATCATTATTATTATTATTATTATCCATTTTGCTGTGATGGCTGTGCTGTGTTTGACTGCCAATAGTTTTTAGATTACTATATGTTTAAAAGCGAAATTGTTACATGTTGCACATGAGTACAATGTAGAAAAATATAATAAATGCACTGAATGCAAGTAACTGTGGTCTGCAGTTATCTTACTCGTTCCCGGTTACGTGACGACCGGGGCTATTCAATTGGCGGCCCGCAGGCAATTTGTTCCGGCCGCTTCAAATAGGTGACCAAGACATCAAAAATAGTTATGATGTGTGCGTCTGTTCAATACAGCACAAGCTGCACAGAGTGTGAGTCACCTGACATTAAGCGAGTGGCGCAAGCAGCCGAAAACATTTGGATATGTTTGTAGAAAATGCCTTTTGTACAATGTACTGATATCGTTAATAGAGATGCAATGATTAGCCGATTTCACTATTAACCCCGCTTTTATTTATTAATTGCTTCTCAATGCCACATTTCTGTTGCACGAAAAAAAGCTACTGCGAATAAACAAAGTTATGCCAATACACACGCACATATGCACACACATTGGACGCACATAGCAGCAAGCAGTTTCAAACGTTTACATTTATTTTTTAAGTCCAAAGACAGAAATGGACTATTGTTTGTTTTTATTAATATTTTGTGCTGTATTGGTTTACTGAGCAGCAATAAACAACACTTTAAAATATAAGCAATTTTATTGTTATTTTCTAAACTAGTAGTGTTTTAAATTTAATTAATGCATAATAATGGTGATACCTGTGAAACCATGATTATTCTTTAGACTATAATCGTACAACCAAAACCTATAGCTTAATCGTTGCATCCCTAATTGTTACGCAGTTTAAAACATTACATATTTTAGAAAAAGTAGTTCATCAAAAACAGTTATCGGTTCAGTTTGAAATTAAACTTGATAAACGGTTAATGATGGCACCTGATGTCCACAGAAACATTAGTGAGGCATCGATTAAGAATGCACTGCACTTCGAGCTTAAGTAATAAATCTTGAAAAAATAGATTTAGATATACACTTTTTCCCTACAGCCTACAATTTTAAATGAAGTTTGATTAGAAGGATACTTATTATTTTACATTTTGCTTTGGGTGGAATGAGATAGTGGAGATATGCCATTCTGAAATATTTAACACTGCTACTTTTATCAAATGATGATTTTTTTTCTTAAAGACGATGTGAATTGCTGTGGCGGGAGCGCATATATTTTATTAATCAATTTGCTCTGAAACACTTAAAGGTTTTCTTTACTTAATATACACCATCCTTAAATTATTTTCTTAAAAAAAAGGGACTTATCTATTAAGTTTCATATAGCCTAGGAAAAAATATATGTTTCAGGTATCTCTGGAGCATTTGGGCTTACTGTTTGACGGCGTCAACTAGGGATGTCCTGATACAACATTTTAACTTCCGATACGATACCGATATTGCAGCCTTCAGTACTAACCGATACCGATACAAATCCGATATAATAATCTGATATAATAATCAGCACAAATCATGAATACTTTACTTTTACCTATTTCGTTGAGAGTAATGTATGAACGGCTAGATTATATATTAGATTTTTTTTAAGGAGATAAGCATTTCCAGGGCTTGATGCTAACTTTTTTCAGGAGGAGGACATGCGCTCCTAAGTGGAAAAATTTAGGAGCACAGTGAAAATGTATAAAATAGTGTTTTTGCCTAATAAATGTACACGAGGAGATCTGTAAACGAAGCATTGTCATTCATTTGAAAACGATAAGTACACTAGGTTTTATTTTACTGCAACAACAGCTTAAATAGTGTTTAATAATTATAATTTAATCTGTATGGAGTTTAGCTAGCGGTCCACAGCAGGTCTGGGATCATATTGCTCTAATGAAGGCCTCTCTAAACTGATCTGAATCAAGTCTTCAGTTGTGGACGTGCCTAGGCAGCTTCTTGATGAATTTTTCAATCCAGTTTCGAGCTGAAAAATCTCTTTCACACTGAGCAGCAGAAATAAGGAGTTATTGTTATAAGTTATTAAGTTAATAAAAATGTGCAGTATGGTTAGTGCAAACATTCACATGATCAGATCTATTTAATCTGTGTTTGTATCATAAGATGAGTATGGCTGTATCAATACTCCCAAACAAAACATTATTTATTTTATAATAATATATATTGTACATATTATCTCTAACATAGATATATAATATAATATAATATAATATAGATATACTCCACATCACATAAAATAATGTGACTTTTAAAATTAATTTTATTTGCATAATATATTGCACAGATTCCACCCTACTTCCCACATGGGAAATGTAAAGAAAGACAGAACTGCAA
The DNA here is from genome assembly GCA_903798195.1 of Danio kyathit. Taxonomy (NCBI): domain Eukaryota; kingdom Metazoa; phylum Chordata; class Actinopteri; order Cypriniformes; family Danionidae; genus Danio; species Danio kyathit. Next base: position 18,428,952 of record LR812532.1, on the reverse strand, counting down.
ACTCATGTGCAAACCTGACACTGTTTATCTGAGCACTTTATCTTTCTGGGCTTTTAAAAGACGAGTTAAATATGGGAATACCATACTTTCTTTTAAACTGTAATGGCCCTCAGCAACAGAATGATTTCTTATTCTTATTTAACAGACAATTAAAAACAAAAATGTTTATCATTTAACACCTTTTACGTGACACTGTTTCTTTTCAGTGAGTTCAAGTAAAAAAAAAAATAAAGAAATCCACTATTTGACTCCTACTATCCATGTGCACCACTGACAGGTCAAATCTGCTCTCTCTCTCTCTCTCTCTCTCTCTCTCGCATCATTTTTTTAGCGGAAGAGACTTTCACCTCAACAGCTAAGGGGCAATCATTATGGCGAAGGAACATAGTATTTCCGTTCCCCCCCTCGGGGAACGAGGGTTACCTTGGTAACCAGAGCGTTCCCCTCGGGAGGGGAACTTCAATGCTATGTGGAAACTTCCACTATGGGGAAATGTATGGAAAACGACATAATGATTGAACCTTACCTTCGCCCCCGATGAGAGGTTTGCCAGGCAAAGAGAGCGTGAGCGCACCTGCGTCACCAGAGGCGCGGTCTTCCAATGTGTTCCCTGGCCCTTACTTATCCCACTTCAACAGAAGATTTACAGATTTAGATATATTTTTCAGGAGCCACAAATGCATCTAGAATAATTTCTAGGAATTTAATATGACAGTACGTTGGGAATGTGTGCAGTCCTAATAGGGAGGGCGCTGCGGAGGCCACCTGCTACCCAAGTGGGGAGACTGGTGGTAAGAGAGCATATGGACTAGCCCTGAGAAGGGGGAGTAAGCATATGAATATAAGATGGTTAGGGGTGAGGGAAGACACGGATCCGCCTGTGAAGGGGGACTGCACCGTGGCAGTATAAGCATATGGGATCGCCTAGTGGGGATTGCACATAGCGGGCACCTATACCCAGAACGCGGGCCGACCAGCGGGCAGACCAACAACGTAACGGGCCAGCGCCTGACTCCTCCGCTGAGTCAGATGCTGGGGGCCTCGGAGGAATATCTGCAGGGTTCGCCAGCTGGGAACTTTACTGACAGAGCGAAAAAGCGCACGTATCTCCGTGTTAGAGAGAATGGCGCAGCAAGCGTTTTACAACACCTAACCGAATTTCTCATTCACCGCGTGAGGAAATCGGCTCCCATCAAGATTAATAAATCTCGCAATAGGTGTTGCCCAGCCCGCAGCTCGACAGTGTCTGTTAGAGAGGCGCCGCGTGCTAATGCCCAAAAGGATGCGCGCTTCGAGGAGCACGCTCTCACTCCTGGGGGACACGGCTCACACTGGCTCAGATGCGCGAGGGAGATGGCATTCATTGTTCAGTGGGTATGTTCCAACCTCTGTTTGGATACGGCACTTCCCTTCTGCCGATCACTGTAACAGATAAAAGAGCTGAGTACGGTCCATATAATACGCACAGCACAAAGGACGCAGCAAAAAAGGGGCTGGGTCTGCCTCCTCCGTGGGCAGCTCTTGCAGGTCCACTACGCAGATGAAAGAACGCTGTAGGAACCTAGAGCACCTAGGTGGGCGGGGGTCTCAGGTAAATGTGAGAGTGGGCCGGCCCAACACGCTGGCACATTTTGCTGACCGAAAATGCCTCCAGATACCCACCCATTTGGCCGATGCGAACCCGACCAGCAGAGCTGTCTACCTGGACAGAAATCTTAGATACTGAGTCGAGTGATCGAGCAGACCTCTCTTAAGAGAGATCTCCAAGTGGGTATGAGAGGGAAACAGGAATAATTAATATCCAGTCTCGCGCCTCTGGGAACTGGATGATGAGACGATACTTCCCAGCGCGCCGCCATCGCCGCATCCTTAGAGCGGGGATGATCGTAACGCCAACCCCTCAGAGCGGAGGGGACAGCCTTAGCTCCAGTCAACTGAAGGAGGATAGCATCACTCTGATCTTGCATGTTCGGGGTTTCCTTCTCGGGGAAAAAGGTAACCGCACAGCGAATAGACTCCACTTCAGGGCATGGGCATGCCTTGTAGAGGGTTCTCAGCCTGAGTGACAGTGTTAACCACCTAATTGGTAGGTCACCTAAGTCCTCCAGGCTCCATCTATGAACCGTATGTGAGGCATAGATCTGGGCGCGGGTGCCAAACGGTGCCTGTCCCCTGTTTCCAGGGGATGTGCCAGGGAGGGGCCATCACGAGGAGAGTAGAAAGCAGGTCCGATTGGGCCAGAGAGGCACAATACGAGAGCTGTTCCTCGACCTCTCTGACTTTACACAGTATCTGTGCGAGTAGGCTCACTGGAGAAATGCGTATTACGCACGCCCCGGGGCCAGCTGTGTAGCCAGTGGACTTTGCAGGGTTCGCCAAGTGGGAAACTCTAGCGAGAGCGCACGAATCTCTGAGTTAGAGAGAGAAAGGCGCAGTCCATTACAGCTGGCCAGTCGGGGATGGAGTCTCCATTTTCCTAGGCGAAACTGCCGTGAGAGCGAATTGGCTGCACGGTTGAGCTCGGTGGGGAAAAATGGAATGCAGCGATTGCGCCGCGTATGACTCCGGGGGAACAGACGGCGAGCGAGCATCGGTAAAAACGGCGGAGAGCGAGGAACACTGCCAACAGCTCTAGGCGATTGATATGCCAATGCAACTGGGTACCTTTCCACAGGCCCGCGGCTGCATGCCCGCAACACATGGCCCCCCAGCCCGTGCTGGAAGCATCTGTCAAAACGAGGGATCGTTCCAGGGGCTGAGGGCGCAGTGACACAGCGTAGTGACAGTCACCCGGTGTGTGCCCGCGTGCCATGCACGTCTGGGGACTCGATCGTGAAACCAGTGCTGAAGTAGTCTCATATGGAGCAATACGAGCGGCGTGACAGCGGCTGCCATATGCCCCAGGAGCCTCTGAACGATTTCAGTGGAACCACTATTTTTAGAGTCCAGCTCCAACCCGAGAAAAGAGATCCTCTGCACGGGGGCGAGTTTGCTCTTTTCTCTGTTGACCTGAAACCCCAATAGGTGGAGGTGCTGGAACACCTTGTCTCTGTGCATAATCAATTGCTCCCGAGAGAGGGCAAAATGAGCCAGTCACCGAGATAATTGAGTATGCGGATGCCCGCGAGCCGAAGGGGCGCTAGGGCACCCTCCGCGAGCTTGGTGAAGACCCACGGAGACAGAGAGACCCCAAAGGGGAGGACTTGTACTGCCAGGCTCGACCTTAACGCAGACTGCAGAAACTGACGGTGGCGTGGAGTATGGAGACATGAAGTACGCGTCCTTCAGGTCTATTGCTGCAGACCAATCCCTAGGACGAACGCACCGGAGGATGCGCTTCTGCATAAAGATTTTGAACGGCAGCTTGTGCAGACAGGAGTTCAAAACGCGCAGATCTAGGATTGGCCATAGCCCACCGCTCTTTTAGGTACGATGAAGTACAGGCTGTAAACCCGCTCTCCATCTCGGCTAGAGGGATCGATTAGATTGCATCCTTTGCCAGGAGGACAGCAATCTTCTCTCGCAAGACAGGGGCGGGCACAGGGCTGACCCTGGTGAGAAACACCCCCGTGAACTTGGGAGGCCGTTCGCGAATTGAATCAAGTCTGATCTTGCGTATGAGCCACCGCGAAGGGCTGGGCACACCAGGCAGGCAGAGCTCTCGCTAATGACTGCATCGCTACGATTGCTGACATACCAGCAGTGGGGCAGCGCGGAGTGGGAGTGCTGATCCGTGAGCGCAGGGGTCCCGCGGAAGAGCTAGAGGCGAGAGAGAGGGCCAGCGGAGGGGGGGAAATCCTTCATCAGATCATGACAGCCCAACCTCCGATGCAGCGGTGGACATCTGAGCCTCAGTGTTATCAAGTGAGAGAGCGGCCATCTGAGGATGGAGCGCTTCTCTCACTCGAAGCTTGGATAGAGCGCGTGGAGGAGTGAGAGGTCCACAAGCCCGAGGGCGGCAGATTTACTCTCACTACAACCCTCAGATCTGCCCGAGTGCCCATCGCGGAGCGGGGGACAACTGGGGTGGGTGGCCCTTTTGCAAGAGCAAACCGCAATCTTAACTGCGCAACAGACATGCCACCGAGTGATGGCATGCACTGCCCGCGAGCACCGCATTAACATGCTGGACCCCCAGACATGAAACACCATGCTCGTGCCCATCATCCGAGGACAGGAAACTACCGCATCCAGAAACGCACAGTCGGAGCGGCGTCTTGAAAAAGTAGCGCTGCACCACAGTGTTGCTCTTTTAGGAAATTTGCAACAATACATAACGCTCTGGAAGACCGGACCCAAAGGACGCCAGGCAAGAGAGAAAGCCAGCTCGACCATCTGCCGCTGCGTGTCACATACTCTGGACCGGGAGATCTCTCTCGCTCACTCTCTGTCTGAAACTCTGGAGGAACCCTCATCGACTCTCTCAGAAGGCTGTTGAAGTCTCTGAAGTGAAAATGATGATGCTTTGGCTTTGCTCGCACATGTGCTCTTATAGCCAAATTAATTGAAACGAGCATTAGATGCGCAAGCTGAAGCTGCCAACTCATTGGCATTTCATTGGCCCGTTTACATACTCTTTCAGATGATTGGCTTTCTGAATGAAATCCCCATAGTGGAAGTTTCCACATAGCATTGAAGTTCCCCTCCCGAAGGGGAAACAACACTTTAATATATAAGCTGTTTTTTTGTGATTTTCTAAACTAGTAGTCTTTTAAATTTAATAAATGCGTAATAATGCTGATAACTGTGAAACCATGATTATTCTTCAGACTATAATCGTATTACCAAAATCTATAATCGTTGCATCCCTAATCGTTACACAGTTTAAAACATAACATATGAATGTGTCTGAATGTAGAAGAAGCCTACTTAAGCAATACACTGATTTTGTGCCTCGAAATACATTTGGATATGCTTGTAAAAAAAAGCCACATTGTACAATTCAGTGATGTTATGTAGGTTTAAAATACAACATATTAACGTTTTAATGTAGAAAAAGTCAACGTGGGTGTCTTAAGGAGCAAAAATACAGCAGATGGGCTCTTATATTGCTGTTGTGTCATCACTTATATTGCAAGTCATATCTCTCCGGCCCCCCGTTTGGGATACTTTTTTTTTAACTGGCCCCCATGACAAACTAATTGAATAACCCTGCCCTAGACTGTTTGATTATTGGACAACTATATTTACAATTCTGTCCGAAGCATATAATAAAGACATTAGGCCTAGCTTTGAAATGGCTATTTTTGGAGTACTTGAACAAGGTACAGTCATGTCCAATAATTATCAAGACGCTTATGCCTTCGCGTGCCTTATGGCTCGGAGAAGAATATTGCTTGATTGGAAATCAAGTAAAACCACCTTTAGTTACACTCTGGTTTAGTGATATGATGCTGTTTTTAAGATTGGTGGAAATTAAATACTTTCTTAGAGGATCTACTAAATGCTTTTATACAGTATGGAATCCAATGATCTCATACTTTGAAAAAGGCATAACACTTCCCCCAAACTAAAACTGTTAGGGAAATTAAAAGGTCTATGCTTAAAAGGATAATGCAATCAAACTCAATGGGCAAACATTACTGTTAAATACTTCCTCGCTGTACTATCAAAACTCTGTGACTATGTAAATATTTAATTTAATTTATTTAATTTATTTATGTATTTTTTGTTATCATTATTATTATTATTTTTTTTGAAGGGGAGGGAGGTTGTTCATGGGGAAAAATGTAACAAAAAAATGAAAAAGTGTTGTCAAATCTTTGTATGTATTAACTCTGTCAGGGAGCAGAACGAACACAAGTGCAGGCCTCCAAAAAAGGGCTTCAAGCACAGGGAGAAATAAAAATCACAATCTAAACAAAAACTGCTCCGAAGAGGACAAAAAATGGGTTCCTTAAGGGGCCTCAAGAAAAAAAATATAAAACAAAACTAAAATCAACTAAAAGAATAAGAGTCCCAAAAAAATAGTCAACAGAAACCACTCCGTAGAGGAGAGAAATGAATCTCAGGGTGTAGTTCTTCGCTCGCTGGGGCAATGCGATGGTTTTCTGGATCCGCCGGACGGCAGAGCTGAGAGGGAGAGCAAGTGCACTAGGACAGGTGAGGGACGGGAATACCGATCGCAGAGATCGGAGACAATCGACCAAATAACGGGGATGAAACAAAACAGAAACAAGGCCTGGAGATGACAGAGAGGGGTAAAAAGCCAGCAAAAAATAAAGGAATAACTGACCGGGAGACAGGCACGAAACAGCACAACACAACAGGGACCAACTGGACTGGGCTAGCGAAAATGAAAGAACGTTGGCAACAAACATACACGCAACAATGATCTGACAAAGGACAACAGAAGGAGAGCGAACTAAATAGAGGGGATATTACGGCAAAACAAAGAGAACAGGTGAGTGGAATCGTGGCTTAATTGAATTATAGGAAGGAATTAGGAAGATGGGTGGAGACGTGTCAAAGCAAGCATGCAGAGAGAACGATCAAAACAACACGTGCTAAAACTACATGTAAACAATACGGAACAGGAAAATAAAAAACCCAGGTGATCAGACAGAGGACCTGACAAATTCACCTTGTTTTTCTTTTAATAAAAAACAATTATATAAAAAAGAATCAGATGTGTGTCTAATATAAAAGTGTACATATTTATTCTTTTTTTCTTTTTGTCCTTTTTAATTATAGATTATTTGATGTGTTTTAGTCCACTCTCTATATTACTGCCTGACTGCCTGTATGGGTATCAACCATGGTAGTAACGGACTCAACACAGAGACTGGACAGCCTAATTTAACCCAGTGCATGAAGTTGTGGACGTGCATCGCAGAACTGGTACAAATACAACAAATACAATACAATTTATTTTGTTAATACCTTTTATTTGGTGCGCTTTGGTCCACTCTCACGCTGTTCCAGCGCTGCCTGACAAGGGGATTTACATTCAGACTAATGCAACAATTAAAATGATACATGACTTCACGCTTTACTAAGTCAAGTCTTTGTGGATTATGTCAAGACATATTCGCTTAGCAAGTTAATTAACTTGATCTCTCAACATGTATGAAGGACGTAAAAACCTGCCATGTGAAAAAAACGCGCCAATCTTAGTTTGGTTTGAACACGAAAAGAGATGAGCAGCTGTAGTAGTGAAAAGTGAAAGTACACGCCCCATTACGTCAGCACTGGACCTTGTTGAAACCATGGTTGAAAAGGATGGCGTAAGCAACGGCGAGGGGTCTGCAATAGTGCGAAGGCTGCAGCAGACCACACACGTGCACTTGACGCAGCAGTATAAATTAGCCTTTACAATAGCATGGGGGAGGGGGGTGAAACTGCTGAAACTTATACATTATACATAGTTGTATGCTGTTTTTTTCCAGTTGCACAGACTATCCAAATGAGAGACACCAACCAAATGTGTTTATCAAAAGCAGTTTATTTGTCATCTTTGTTAATTTACATCATGTATTATTTAATGCTCAAAGATTTTAAATGAGGAGTATATCACTTTAAAGAAAAGAAATACAGATCATGCATAGTTCATTCTGTTTTGATGTCTCTTATATAAAAAGCTATTCAGAGTCATTCTTATATATAAACATAAAGCAAAAAGTACACTGACACTTGACTATGGAATGTGTTATTGTGTCTTAGTGAAACTTTTCTGGTAAATTCTGTAGCATGTATAATCATTAAGAAAAACAAGCACTCCAATTCTATGATTCAAACATAATCATGTTCTGCACAGAAGCAATGCTGCATCCAGTTGGGCCAATTGTAACAGTTGTGTCCAAAGATGTCTGTGTAAAACTGTACCTATCACTCATACACACTTATTTTAATCGCTTAACATAAACAATACTGAAAAACAGAGTAATGAATTGAATTCAACACGCAAATGTTTTTGCCATTCTACAATTCATTAAAATTTTATATGAATTTGCTCCCTTTGTATATATTTTTGTATATTTACATTTTTGATCTAAAAGAACCAGTCATCATTTTCCACAACTTTTCAGCCAATTGTAACTTTGCCCTACAAACCAAAAAGGAAAAAAAGAAAAGAAAAAGGAAATAATAATAATAATAGGAAAAAAAAACAATTAACACCTATTGCCATTTTTATTGTGGTTGTGAAGAATTTACTGTACCAGAAGCCTTTCAACCAGCAAAATGGCTTTTGGTTAGGACATCAGAATTTGATTATCCACAGAGTGTCATTTAAGCCCTCTTCATACCTCTGCCCATTAGACAAGCAAACACAGTCATCACCATTTTGGGTTTGACTTCTACTAGATCCTCAGGCAGGGCGTACACACGAGCGCCAATCTTCCTGGCCATGGAAACAGCATATCTGCAAGACAAGGACACAAACTTAACCCACCATGAAAAATGATAAGACCTAAATCCTGGTATATCTGATAGAATTTATGTTTTTTCTTCATACATTTTTACCTGCAGTTACTAGTGCTTAAAGTAAACTGAACACATAAAATCTTACTTTGCATTGTCCTGTTTGTCTCCATCACTCAGACTTCCTCTCTTCACTAGGTCATAATTTATGGAGCTGGGCTGGATGGCGTCAATCAGATCTAAGACTGCCAGACTGGAGCTGATCTCTTTGTCCTACAATCCACAATTCACACATACTTCTGACATTCAACCAACATATGCAAGTACTTTTTTATCGTATGACTCTATTATTTAGTATATTAATATATAATGTTAACTGAACGAATAAAAGAACGTGGACCTTAAAACTTGATATTTTAGTTGATTTTCCTGCCTGTGACAACGTCTTATTAACCCAGTTGACGATAACATCATCGTTGACTTTCTGTCCATCACCCAGGTTCTCTAGCACATTCAAAGTGTATCTAGAAGTCAACACAGATAAAAGAAAAACATCAACATCATTAGTTTGCGAGAATATTTCCTGTCTCCATATCCTCAATTAAACTACTTAAATATTCATATACATAATCAAAAATTAAATAACAAATATATCTACAAGCAGTGATGGTGTGCACAGACCCACTTTTCTACCCCAGTGGATTCAAGAAAACAAGGGACTGCTGCAACTCTTTATGTTGCCACCTGTGAACTAGTACACACTCATCTGAAAGTGTTTTTTCTCAGTGGCAGTAGAGGACAGTGCCATTGTATCTTCACTGAGGATTTAGAGAGCAGAAAAACAGGCATGGGTTTAAACACAACAAATCTTATATTTCACTTGAAAAAAAACATCATAATGGCGAAGCTGTTATAAAAGAATATAAGACAAATGTGGTATTTGTGGTATTTGCTAAAAACTAGTGTGAAGTCATTATAAAAGTCTCAGCCATAACATGGATCTAGCAATACTATTAATCCATCTGCATCAAGGTAAGCGCTCCCTTGAGAACCACATTGAGGATAATTTGAACAATGCCAACACCACATATTCACCAGTATATGCTCTCATTTACTTTTTTTATGGACTAAATGAACCATTAAAATCCACCCTCACCTGTGTTAGTTCTTGAGGGATGCTAATGGAGTTTATATGTACTTTGCACTGCTCTCTTTTGGCTCCCCCTTCACCATGGATTTTTTTGGGGGAGGTGTAACAGACAGCAAGAACCGCTGGTGACAAAGCTTGCTGCTAATTCAACCTCTACACTAATGCTGGCATAACCTATACTCCTGTCTCCTGCTCATCATTCCAGACCACAGCCAGCTCACAAAATGCCCACTGCCAATCCACCAAAGCACAAGATGGCCAATTTCTCAGTTCACAAGATGGCTGCCATCAGTGTTCACAGTATTCACAAATTTAAGTGTATTTATTTATGTTTTGTCAAATAAAAAGCGAGAAAAAAATTCTAATAGATTTAATAGCCTATACGCAGTATCAGGGGCCCAGTGGGCATTTTCAGATTGGGGTGTCGATATAAAAGTAAGATAGTATAATATGATACTGTGCATTTTTTATTTTATAACAACAAAAATTGTCTGTATATAACTTAAAATATAGAAAAATACACAGGGTGTACAATTCATTAACAAATAGTTGTGCAACCCCAAATCAGAAAAAGTTGGGACAGTATGGAAAACACAAATAAAAAAGTAATGACATTTAAATTTAACTTGACTTGTATTTCACTCCAGACAATACAACAAACATTATTTAATGTGTTCTTCATGATTTCTATTTTATATATGTTTTTTCTAAAATAAATACGTATTTAAATTTTGGTTCTTGCAACACATTTCAAAAAAGTTGGAACAGTAAAGCATTTACTACTTTGTATTGTTGCCATTCCTTATAACTCTTATATATAACTCTTCCTTCACAACTCTTATAATATGTTTAGGGACTGACACCAAGTGATGAAGTGTTTCAGGTGTAATTTTGTCCCATTTTTCAAGTCTAAAGGTGGGCAACAGTACAGGTCTTCTGTTGCATTTTGTGCTTTACAATGTGAACACATAGTGTATTGGAGACAGTTCAGGACTGAAGGAAGGCCAGTCAAGTCCCTGACTAAAGTGAAAAAAAGGGAGGGGGGGGGGGGGGGGTATAGTAGGGGGCGGACAAAAGTGAAGAGCGGGTAATGTATCTGGGGGCCCCCAAAATATCTGGTCCCTTTGGCCCATGTTTGCTCTTAAAGGAGATCGTTCTTGGATGCTGCTTTTGTACCAAATCATAATTACAATCATGTGTTGACATCACCTGTTTCAAATCACACCATTATTTTGCCAATTTACCTGATTACTATCCCTAAAATGCTCCTGTCCCAATTTTTTTTAATGGTTTGCTGGTCTGAATGACAGGAAAGGGTGTATACTAATTCATTCATTTTCTTTTCGACTTAGTCCCTTTATTAATCTGGGGTTGCCACAGCGTAATAAACCGCCAACTTATCCAGCATATGTTTTACGCAGCGGATGCCCTTCCAGCTGCAACCCATCACTGGGAAACACCCATACACTTCCATTCACACACATACACTACAGACAATTTAGCCTACCCAATTCACCTATACCGCATGTCTTTGGACTTGTGGGGGAAACCGGAGCACAAGGAGGAAACCCACGCGAACACACAGAGAACATGCAAACTCCACACAGAAATGCCATACCAAGCTGAAACTCGAACCAGCGACCTTCTTGCTAAGGCGAGAGCGCTACCCACTGTGCCACCATGCTGCCCAGGATGTATATTTACGAATGAAATTAAGTTGACCAGACAAAACATGAAACATTTTGTGTTCAAACTTATACAAACCTATAAATACAAGTCAAAGTAAATTTGGAAATCATTACTTTCTCTTTTATTTACATTTTCCATACTGTGCCAACTTTTTCTGATTTGGGGTTGTAAAATACCATAATTCATTTTTCCTTCAGGTAATGTTACCTTGTCCTACAGACATCCAATAATAATTTTGTATTACTATAATTACTATAATTTTATATAATTACTATAATTATTATAATTACTATAATTACCACCCACCAGCTCCCCCCACCCCCCATTTTGGTCTGACCTTCAATAAATTGTCCTAAGTGAAAATGCTGTCCCAGTCCGCCCCTGCATATAGAACTATAAATAGTGGAAGAAATAGTGTTGTATATTTCACTGTACAATAAATACACTAAATCTCATAATTTTAATATCCATATAGATAATGAAAACGATGCATTAAATCTGACCTTCCTAGACATACTCATCTCTGTTGGAGTGAAACAGCATGTCTCAGGGCCTACTCATCGGCATAATCATACCTTAGACCTAATATTATTACATGATATTGATAATGTTGTAGTTGAAGTACAACAGAGTGATGGCATAGTTGCTCCATTACACTTAAAAAAGATCAGCGGGAAAAAAGCAGACGCCATGGCACAATGAGCACACTCGTGCCTTAAAGAAAGCAGGGCGGAAAACGGAACAAAGATGGAAAAATTCAAAATTAGAGTTTTTTTTTTTGTCTAAGCTGGAAATAGAGTATACTTAACTTTAGAAAAGTATTAAAGTCTGCAAGATATGCTTATTTTTCAACTAACTCTCTTAGTTTTATTGGACCTTTTATTGGTGCTGCATTTGATACTATTGGTCATAACATTCTCCTTGATAGGCTTGAAAATGTTGTTGGTTTTACTGGAACTGCATTGGCTTGATTCCGGTCTAATCTATCTGAATGTTATCAATTTTTGCAATCACTTAATGAAGAGGCATCATACTGATTAAAAGTACACTGTGAGGTACCACAAGGCTCAGTTCTTGGTCCCTTACTTCTTACATTATATATGCTACCGCTAGGTGACATTATAAAAAAAAAAAAAAGAGTTAGTTTCCACTGTTATGCTGATGATACACAACTCTGTATTTCCTCACAAGCTGATTATTTGTACGAATTTATAAAATTAACATTATATAGCTGATATTAAAAATTATATGACTAAAAACTTATTTTTACTAAATTCAGTTAAAACTGAGGTCTTGTTTATAGGACCAGAAACCTCACATGCATATACCTAGAACACTTTCAACCCTTGATGAATGTTAAGTTCAATCCATGCCTTCAGTCAAAAATTTGGGGGTCATTTTTGATAGCAACCTGTCATTTGAAGGGCAGATTTTAAAAATTTGTAAAACTGTTTTTTTTTTTTTTATCTTAAAGTTGCCAAATTTCAACATGGCTATTAACATTTAATGCAGAGAAGCGTATTCATGCTTTCATGACCTCTTGATTAGACTATTGTAATGTGTTACTAGGTGGTTGCCCTGTAGGCCTCTTTAACAAACTTCAGTTGGTTCAACCGTTGGGAGTCGGGAATACTTCCCAAAAAGACAATGTAATTAAAATGGCATCTTATGTTGGTGTGTTTCTCCTTATCCCGAGGTCTACACAATCCTAGACCTGGCTCGTATCCTGAGCAGATGCTGTGATGTTGGTCGATAAAGAATAGAGAACGTGAGACTGAGTCCCACTGACCCCTGCGACAAAATAATCTCTGCACTGATCCTGTGAGTTAGCCTGAACATCCGATAGACTTCTCTGACGACAGACTGGCAAGCATTCTCGACCTTCCAGTGACTAGACTGCAGCTCGCACAATCTTGCCTAGCTGAGCCTGGTCTTTCTCAAGGTTTTTTCTTCACTTTTGTCAGTTGTGGAAGTTTGTTCCTCGTCATTGTTTCCACTGGCTTGCTTGGTTTGAGATTGCTGCGCATTGTTGGATTTGCTCCTCATGCTGTGGCTTTCAACAGTGACATTTACATTACACTAAACTGAACTTCAATGGTGAAAACTGGACTTATGCAGTTTCAATTTACTAGAACTTCACCTATGGTAAACTGCTTTGACACAATCTATATTGCAAAAGCAATATAGGAATGTATATAAATTGAATATTAATCAAGCTGTAAAAGGGCCCAAGACGATATTTCCAGATGGGAGTTGGGTCATAGTTGAAGATGACAACGTGCTTGTCATCTTTAATTAATCAATCTGTAAAAAGGGACATTCCCTTGTACAAAACAATGGGTCTCATTCACTAACATACAAATGTGATACAAATGATTCATCTGTCATGTGGTCTGTTGTTTGCTTTGGTCTCTCTAGTGTTTGGGCGCCTGTTGGTCATTCTGGTGTTCTGTGGTTCCTTATCCCTTGCACCCCAAGTACCCACTTGGCTTAATTCCTGTGCTATTTATGTCATCGGTCCTACAGCAGTGCGCCTCATCTTGCCAAATTACCTTAGTCAGATTCACCTGATATTTCATGTGTTTTGTGTTAAGCCCATTATTTGCTCTTCCATTCCCTCACTTCCCTTCTGCCCCTATTCTAGTGGAAGGTGCTCCCGCTTATAGAGTCAAGAAGTTGCTGGATGTCCGGCACTGCGGTCGTGGCCATCAATTTTTGGTTGACTGGGAGGGCTATGGACCCGAGGAGAAAAGTTGAATACCGTCCCGGGACGTGCTGGACCACTCGCTCATTCACAATTTTTTTGTAAGCATCAATTTCCTTGTGAGCTCCTGGGCTTAATTGGGGGATAATGTCATGTGTGCTGTTGTTGCCTTTGCTCTCTCTAGTTGATGAAGAGAATTGCCTCTTGAATTGCCTCTCGGGCAGTATGCTCAGGCATTCTGTTTGAATGGGGAAACATCGAATTCTCCAAAATTGCTTGCCAAGCTTACGATTAAATTTCATATTAGGAATTACCAATAAAATTAAACAACTGTCTCTTTAGTTTTAATTCTAAATGTTAGAATCACACAAAATTTGCAGAAACTAATGTCTGGTCCAAGTCCCTACCTTGGAGTCTATGTCAATCAAGGATTGGCTCCTGTACTGAAAGGCAGGGTTTCATTCGCCATATCGATTGTTACACTTTTCAAAACTATAAGTGACATGTCTTGTGTATTCCATAGTATCTGTTAATAGCATACATGCCAACATTTGGTTTGTAAATTCCGGGAGACCGGTGGGGGGTGGGGGGGATTACGCCATGTGCTAATTTGCATATTACTGACGTCATCGCGTTCTACCGTTTCTGTTTAACAGCCTATGGTAAATAAATGGGGCATTTATATTTGCACTACGCTTTATGTAAGCATGTCAATTTAACTACATTTATTGCTGTTTGAATACAGTATATCATTATAGATGAGTAGGGAATTTGCAGTAATCTCTCAGACGTAATATACTCAGACAAGTTCTGAAACTCTCACTTAAAACATCTCTGATTGTGCAACAAGAATAAACAGTCAAATTAAATTGTTAAAATAAAGGAGAAGCAGATCGGGTTGACTGTACAAGGGAAATACCTTCACACTGCCACCTGTTCTAAATCATTTGCCGTCGGTACGCAGAGAGGTGCTCTGCTCTCAGGCTGCAGGGGAGGCTCGTTGAGAAGAGTAGGGACGGTACAGTAATGGACAAACGACAGTCTATAAAAATCGCCAGTAACGCACAAAAAAGTCGCTAGATTTGTCGCTAGTCGCTTTTTTGATAATTTGTCGCTAAGTTCGCAACACTGGCGCAAACTGAAGAGCGGGAAGTGGGAGGGGTGAGAGGTTTGGGGAGATGGGGGCGCGCGAACTGTAGCGCGCGACCGGAAGAGCACAAGCACCAAGTTTCAGCCCGGACTGTACCAAAATGCTGAGGAGCGGGGGGCGAGGAAATTCCGGGAGTTTACCAGGAGACAGAACAATACGGGAGACGGGTCTGAAATACGGGAGACTCCCGGGAAAAACGGGAGTGTTGGCAGGTATGGTTAATAAAGAATGAGACCAAATGTTTCCATATGAGAGTCGCAAGTGAGTACTTGTGGGATAACATTGTTCTACACCACTTCACAGAAGATGAGTAAAATTAGGATTTTAGATTAAAATGACTTGACTGTCATATGTCATTACACCATTCCTAATTTCTCATGCACAAAACATTGTGATCTCATTTTTTTCCTATCAAGTGTTACAGGTTCTCCTGCTCAGATTGGAAAAAAGTTTATAGAGTATAGAGCACTTGCATTACAGTTTGCCTTTTTTAACTGAATGTAATGAAAATACAGTGATTCATGTAAAAGCATCTCTAAAAAATCTATACTGTCAAGATGGATGCCCATTGTGCTCAAAGCCACTGATAAGCCATGTCTACTACTGGCTAAACAGCAACTATACCTCATTGTCTATGCTAATACTTTTAGTGTCACCTCCTCATGAGCTGCCAGACCAGGGCAAGAGTGAGAGTTGGGTTTCCATCATTTAGGTCTTGCCCCCCGATGCCCACTAATGAGAAATTGGCTTTGGTCTTCCCAAGTTCCACAGCATAATTACAGTTTTCCAGCTGTACACACAGACACACATATGCATGTAAATACAGAAAGCACAACTGGACTTAATCCAACAAGAAAACTAACAAATTAGAAAGCATCACTTGTTTGCAGGTTTGAACTTGTGGATTTGTTCAGAAATTTTGTAAAATTACTGATAAATGAATACCTTTTTCATGTTGGCCCCTAGTTTGGGATATGGAGGCTTGTTGACTTTGTTGTTCCAGTCAACAGGAACCTTGATTTTCTCATAAAGTTGCAAGATAACTAGAGCATCTTGGAGGTCACTGGGAGAGTAAGAAATAATCATTTTTTTTAATCTGATCCAATAAAGTCTTAACACTAAATACACATGTAAAACATAAATACTTTCACTTTGCTATCAACTGGATTATTTTTTGACTTAAAATCAGATTGAAATCCTACATTAACCCTTTAACTGCCCCACCAAGAAAAACAAAATTGATTGCATTTCTTAACTTCTGATGTCACTAGTTAACACACTCAATGCATTTTTTTCAACACATCCCATAATTTCTACCTCTACCAAATAGTTGAAATGTTGGTTTATGGTAAAAGTACCAGAAATAATACATATAACTATGAAAAATCATAAATCATAAAGTGAAATATGAAGTGAAGACCAATTTATTAAAAAAACAAAATATTCTAAATAAAGCATTTTTGAATATTAAATCATCTTTATTTTTTGAAGTATGCCATAAAATATTTCAGATTCTTATTTAACATGTTTTCTTGTTTTTTCTACAGTAAAACCAAAATCAAGTGTAGTAGTGCAACAGAATTATGTTTGTTTGAGTTCGAAGGATCAAAATATGATAATAATATAATAAGAAGTCAAAATATGGTCAACCATTTGGTAGAACAGGCAGTTAAAAGAAGATTAAAAGTGTGTTATTTACCCATATAAATGATTGACATGAGGGTTGACACCCAAAGAATTCATCCAGTTTCTGAAAGTGCGTTCTTCTCTGGTCTCTCCTGCAAAAAAAGAGGGTTAATCAGTCAAACTAACAGAATAAAACAGTACAAACTCTTTTTGTGAGCAAAAAAAAAATCTAAAAAAAAAATTACATATTATATAATGACCAAAATTATATAGACACAGTTGAAGTCAGAATTATTAGCCCCCCTTTAAATTTTTTTAAATATTTCCCAAATTATGTTTAACAGAGCAAGGTAATTCTGTCTGATATGTCTGATAATATTTTTTCTTCTGGAGAAAGTCTTATTTGTTTTATTTTGGCTAGAATAAAAGCATTTTATATATATTTTTAAAACTATTTTAAGGACAAAATTATTAGCCCTTTTAAGCTATATATTTTTTCAATAGTCTACAGAACAAACCATCATTATACAATAACTTGCCTAATTACCCTAACATGCCTAGTTAACCTAATTAACCTAGTTGAGCCTTTAAATGTCACTTTAAGCTGTACAGAAGTGTCTTGAAAAATATCTAGTAGAATATTACAAAATATTACAAAACTGTTGTAATAAAAACATTTTCCAGCATTTAAAAATAATTTCTGAATGCGTCTGAGACACTGAAGTAGCGCAATGACAAAAGCTTTAAACACAAGAATAAATAATATTTTAAATATGAAAAACAATTACTTTAAATCAAAATAATATTCTAAGACCTTAGTATATATATATATATATATATATATATATATATATATATATATATATATATATATATATATATATATATATATATATATATATATATATATATATATATATATATATATTGCCCATATAATTGCAGCCTTAGTTAACTCTTTCCATACTTGGACTGGTTTAACTACAGTAAAATAAAAATAAAATAAATAACTCGTATAACATGCATCACATGGTGGTGCAGTAGATAGTGCTGTCGCCTCACAGCAAGAAGGTCTGGTTCGAGCCTTGGCTGGGTCAGTTGGCGTTTCTGTGTGGAGTTTGCATGTTCTCCTCACGTTCGCGTGGGTTTCCTCCGGGTGCCCCGGTTCCCCCACAGTCTAAAGACATGCGGTACAGGTGAATTGGGTAAGCTAAAATTGTCCATAGTGTATGAGTGTGAATAAGAGTGTATGGATGTTTCCCAGAGATGGGTTGCAGCTGGAAGGGCATCCGCTGCATAAAACATGTGCTGGATAAGTTGGTGGTTTATACCTCTGTGGCACCCCCGGATTAATAAAGGGACTAAGCCGAAAAGAAAATGAATAAATGAATATGCATCACGTTCTGATTAAAGCAGCATCAGATCACAGTGGTCCCGTGAGGTTAAATGGGTCATAATTCCAATTTATTCCTGATAATGAAAATTAAACAACCGTTCTAGCCAGCGCGCTGTGTTTGTTTGTGGGCATGCATGAGTTCAGGCAGCTATCGTCATCATTTGTATTATTGGCGGACACAGGAAAAGCCGGCGTGATGCATCATCTGCCAGGAGAATTCTATGCATTACCTAGAGAGACATCATTTGTTTTCAAAATGAGTTGGAAAGTGCACTTTCAAAGCTTTATGCAGGTATGTTTCTCATTTATATCTCTCATGTATTTATGAGAATTCCGCTGTTTTTTTTTTTTTTTACATGCTGCACGCGTTTCACGTGGACGATTGTAATAAAGCCTTGAGAGCGTGGTCGCATTAAAAATAATGAGCTCAGACTGACAAACTAGACATAGTGTTGGTTTCATACTGATTACTTTATCAAGATATACTTGTTTTCAACATGCACTTGCTGCATTTAAAAGTATACACTTCAAGCTTTC
The DNA here is from genome assembly GCA_903798195.1 of Danio kyathit. NCBI lineage: Eukaryota > Metazoa > Chordata > Actinopteri > Cypriniformes > Danionidae > Danio > Danio kyathit. Next base: position 18,410,339 of record LR812532.1, on the reverse strand, counting down.
TATAGATATAGGTCTTGTTTCTGTGTATTTTCTTCTCGCAGAGTTTGTTAATCACAAATTTCTAAATACAGTTCGCTGAAAGACAAAAGAAAGAAGGCGCATAGTGTTTATTTTCCTTATTTTGTAAAAGTACACACTTTTGTTGTTACTGGGAGTGTACACAAAAAAGTAGACACCTAACAGATTCAAATAGTGTAACTTTTAATTTATTTGTGTGACCAAAATCAACAGAGTATTCTTAGTGTCTTTGGCACTGATAAAAAAACATCTCGCTACAGTGACCAGCGCCCTCAGAGACTAACATTATCTAACAATTAAACCTGCATGCAGCGTTGTAAGGATGATAACGGACAATATGCATTTAAGCTGGTAAACAAAGGTGGTGCTATGACTAACCTAATATTGGCATGTAAAAGTGTTTAGAACAGGACCAAAACACATGAATTTTGGGGCAGATTAAACAGTGTATGGCTGAGTTCATCTCTTCCACTGGACAATCTGACCGGCACTTCACTCTACATGAACACCAGAACCTTGGACACTCAACTCAGTGCCCCGCACATCCCAACGCACTTTTCCCTTGCTCCACTCCACAAATAACCCTCTGGGATTTAAACTGTGTCTCTGTGTCTGGTGGAGAATGCGGGCAGTTTGAGGGGTCACACATGAAAAAGGAATTACATCTGGATTGTTTTTTTCCCCGTAGGGTCCCGCTTTCTCTCTTACTATGTTCACCACCTATGCCTGGGGCTAAAGATGGACAAAAACCATCACCAGCTCATGGAACTGGATTGCCACCAGCTTCAGCTCACGGAGCAGCTGCCCAGCAGGACATTATAAATATATAAATGTATATAAATCAGTGTTTAATTTGAGCCGGATCTTGCTGGATCCGGTTCCGGGAAGTGTCAGATATTTGTATTTTTCTTTCCGGTATTTATTTCAATTGATTCAGCATTAACTTGTGCGAGGTGAATGTGTGTGTGTGTGTGTGTGTGTGTGTAAGAGTGTGAGAGAGAGAGAGAGAGAGAGAGAGAGAGAGAGAGAAAGAGAGTGTTACTGAGTGCAGCAAAGGCTGTGTGGATAGCGTGTGCATGCACGCATGACGGTAGTCATGCGCTAGTTAAAGCAAAATTCACGTTTAACTATTGGTCCTGAACAATATTTTCAACCAATCATATTTCTTGCGTTTACAATCACTATGTACCGTTACAATCACTGTGTGTACCGTTACAGCCAGTGTGCAAAACACGTACACCTGTGCTCTGCTTGAAGCTTGGAGGAAGAATGTAAAATAAACTTAGCCTCTGTGTCTACGGACGGAGTGTTAGTCACACCCTCAAACTGTACCCGAGTCAAGCGATGTGATGGTGGGCCTGGCGGCAGAGGATTGCACAGTGGAGCCGAAAGCAAAAAAAAAAAAGTCTTAAGAAAAGCCACTTTCACACAGTGATACCAGTAAATATCCGGAAAATTACTGGAACAACTTTACCGGTAAATTCAAAAAAGCATAAGACGTTCCGGAATTTTTCCTGAAAAGACCATTCACACATCCTTTCCAAAATACCAGTAAATTCTGACATTTTTAACCAGAAATGAGCTCTAAACAGCTGCTCTTGTATTTATAAACATAGAAGGGGTCTGGCTTTTCTTGATGGTTGATGGTACATAATATGTGTATTTGCTGGGGCTCACCGGCAGCTTGAAGGTAAACAAACGGCGATTTATCATAAGAATTTTATTGATAATTTTTTCCACAGTTGGCATTAAGAAGGAACATAGAAACGTGATCTGACTAACATCTAGCACAAGGGTGGGCAAACTTGGTCCTGGAGGGCCAGTGTCCTGCACAGTTTAGCTCCAACACTAATCAAACACACCTGAACATGCTAATCAGTGTCTTCAAGATCACTAGAAATCTATAAGCAGGTGTGTTTGATTAGAGTTGGAGCTAAACTGTGCAGGACACAGGCCTTCAGGACCGAGTTTGCTCACCCCTGATCTAGCAGCTAAATGTGTCTGAAAAAAATGTAAAAGCTTTTATTTTCATAAATAACGCGGATGTGAGTGCGTCTGAGTGTTCTCATTGGCTGGAGTAGACGTCTCATGTCAGAGAATTCTAAGCGTGAACCCGCTCTTTCCAGCAGTTTTCCTTCTGCCTTCACACAGCGCAGCATTCCGGCAAATTACCGGTAATGTTACAACTTCTCCTTCCGGAAAATTGCCAGAACTAATTTACTGGTACAATCATGTTTGAATTGGTCAAACAGTGTTCATACAATACGCTTAATCACTTGCTTTTCCACATTACATTCATGATAGACACATGTGCTGCTTTGTGTTAATCGGCTAAAATCGAAACAACATTTTCCAAAGTTCAGTTGAGCCAATAAGTAAAAACTTACCCTTAAATTTTACTTTTAAAATTTTGTATTGAAAATGTGAGTTTTTTTTAACCAGTTTGTTGCATATCTAAAATTGTCATATGTTGTGCCACAACTTTTATTTGATATAATATGATGGTGACTTTACCATAAATCTTTACAAAAAAATATTTTTTTTTTAGTGCAGATCCATTTTTTATGAGATTGTGTGTAAATCATGTCACAACAAATCTGCTATGCTGAGATATATTCTCATATCAGTATGGTCACACTTAACTTGGACAGTCACACCACATGACAAAAATGTAAGTAGAGGTCTGTAAACATCATCTAAAGTTATGGGATACTGTAATAATATCTTGTTAGAGGAACAACATAAATGTATATCTCTTTAACAAATACCCATAGTAGATGACATCATGGACAGCTAGAAATGCATGTCACGTCATTGATCCCTATATTAATATATAAATATGTAATTATATATGAATATGGATCACTGTGTCATGAACAGTGAGGACCAAGCAACATCTTCTTCTTGAGAACCAGACCAAAAATGTTGTTTGCACTTTTGTCCATAGCTTTTTTAAACAAAGCTGCAACTATTTTATTTATGTTAAAACAGCTCGGCTGGATTGCTGACAAAATTAGTTTTTATTTCTATTTTTGTTTTACTTTTTAAAAATGGTTCTACTCTGTTTCAGCTGACAGCAAACAATTGTGTGTTTATTAATAAATAATATTTTAAAAGAAAAAAAGTACAGTGATATTTAATTTAGTTCGGTATGGTGATATTTAACTAGGTATGGTATCAAAGTCAGCATTTTGGTATCATGCAACACTTTTGCAACATTTCTGAAATCCAGAACATGGTGAAATTATCAGAAATCTTGGCATAGTGCATTTCAGTGTATTCATTAATTTTCCTTCGGCTTAGTCTCTATTTCAGAGGTCCAACTATTACAGCATGTTTTACGCACCAGATGCCCTTCCAGCCGCAACCCAGTACAGTACACACACTACGGCCAATTTAGCAGAGATGGGAAGTAACGAAGTACAAATACTTCGTTACTGTACTCAAGTAGATTTTCCTGGTATCAGTACTTTACTCCACTACTTATTTTTTGACAACTTTTTACTTTTACTCCTTACATTTTTAGACAAATATCTGTACTTTCTACTCCTTACATTTTTTAAACCAGGCATGTTACTTTTGTTTTCATGTGTTTGGTGGCGCGATCTATATTATTTCTTGTCATTGTGCAATATGAACGCAGTTTTGATGCAAACAGTCTATTTTTCCTCATTGCACACCTGCGTGCTGCACTGCGTGGCCTTTTCAAGGCTATCGCGCACCGTACATGGGCTAGTTTATGAAGATTACTATGAGAAAGGCTAGGATGACTTTGCAGATGTGACAGAGGGAGTCGGCGAATTTAACATGACTGATGCTGTCCTGTTTACACGGTAATAAAACACCTTTTGCTCGTTTGGATCACAGGTAAACAAGACAGACGCATTCTAGTTTAAAAACATGCCGTTTAATGTTAAATGCTTAAGTCATTTGTCCACTTCTGATCATACTGCACGGGGTTTCTCTGGTCTTTTAATCTAATACCACGACAAATAGTGCTTTTTTGTAAAGATTTGTATATTTAGCACTAAAACAATCAAATACTTTACAAAAACGTTATGCATTGCGATTTATTTCCTTTCTTTTTGGTAAGTTCATATTTCCTAATGCAGAATTTATGCTGTTTTTCAGTTTTTATTGATTTTTAAATTTGCCTATTGATTTTACATTTACTGTTGTCTTCAATTAATATTTTTTTACAAATATTTTACAACAACAAAAGTAACTATACTGGGCAATTTATGAATAAAAATATAATGCTAAAGATCCAGAATTTATCACATGAAAAAAGATCATGCACATGTTTTGTATGTTGTAGTCACATGTCAGTGGCATCAGAATGACAAGTCATTGTGTATGGATAAGACTCAAATTACTTAGTAGTCATGTTGTCAATATCAATGTACTCTGGAGGGCTGTTCTGGTGTAAACTATGGCAATATTTTTTTGGCTGTTTGTATTGTAATTAGTTACCAAATCATGTCATTGTGATACAGAAAGGAAAAGACAGCACTGCATAACACAAAGAAAAACCAAAAGTAAAAATGTGAACATAGGACAACCTCCTTTTAGACCTTCATTAGAAAAAGTCAAGATTCACCCAAGAGAAATGTACCAGTTGTAGAGAGATTTAGAAAAAAAAGTCTAATGGATACGTATAGAAAAATGCATTATGACAAAATATTATGACAACTTGTTCAGCCCTTTTTCATGTAAAGACTTGCGCCATGAACAAATGATTAAATGTTGTGTAGACCAAATTAATTTGATTAGCATGACATAAGCTATTGAAAATGTAACAAACATCAGAGAACTGCACATAATCATTTGCATGGATGTACAAATGCATTTGCAACTTGTTCATAATGAGAAACTGCTTTTATGATGTGCACAAGTGACACAATGATCTGAAGATTGAACAGAGTTTTGAGAATTTCAATTCTGATCTGAGAAATGTACCAAAGCGTCTGAGAAAAACTGTAACAGAATTAATGTTTATTCATTAAATAAAATAACCACGATACCTGGAAAAAAACACTGAAATAGCCGGTTATGTATCGGAGCTACTCTTTGAAAAGAATAAAGCAGCTTTAGTCTAATTAAAAAAAAAAGATTTGCAGTCAAATACGATAAGTATTTATTTTAGCAAAAAAAAAATCTATATATTTTGGACAGAATTCAGTGTAAAATGTAAGACATTTCTCACATGTAAAAAGAACTGGACCATTTCTTTTAATAGCTATTTTTATATTCTAGAATGTATGTAATGTTGTTGTATGTGTATGCTCACGTTCTTATTCACAGGTAGACTGCTATGTCTGTGCTAAATAGTGTTTATTGATGATTTACTGGTATTAAAACCCTTAGAAGTATTGCTTAAGAACTTAGAATTAAATACCATCACATAAGTGTTTGATATGTATGTACAGCTAATGTGGTTTGGAGAACATCTGTATGTATTATATTTTGGCACTTGTAACACATGTTGATTTAAAATCTTTAACACTTCTCAATGAAAGTCACCAAGTACATGTAACTCCCAAGCCTACACAAAGAGCCATAAAACTGGCTAGAAGGCAACATCCCATTGGGTAACTCAACTGCTGAGTTCATGACACCAGCAAACCTATTTAAGGACCTGAACCTCTGCTATGCACTCTCTAAGCTGTTCGGTACCGGCTCTCTCAGGTCCCGTTTACACTAGTACATTTTAGTTACACTAGTACATTTTAGTTTTAAAACGGCGTTTTAGAATGAAAACGATCCGCGTCCACACTAGCGTTTTACCCAGCGTTTCTGAACAGCTCTCCGTCTACATTAAAACGGTGAAAACGCACATCACGTGACCACACACACACACTCTCTGGCATGCACTGCAGCGTGCTTTGAGCACACACACACCCACATAAGAGCTGCGCAAGTCGGACTGTTCATCACGAATCTACTGCTGGATCTAATCTCACTATATTTGTTAAACGTGATATTTAATTCATCTTGTTGTCTATATCTAACTACATATTCCCAGACTTTGGTCTTTTGAATCTATTACTTGTTCTCAGGTAACGTGTTTTGACTGAGCGCAAATATAAGTTAGGGTAATAGGCTATCTTAATTAATGTAACCGCGGACACCGATTCTGCGCATCTGACTGATTGTTTGCCTTTATTTTCTCTATTGTATAAACCTATTGTGCGTTATACTTTTATAATGGCCATTATTGATCATTACAACTGATATTTAATGAAAGAGACAGGGTATTTTCAATGAAAATGAAAGGAGGCAGTGATGTTATAGGCTCTGTTTTGTTATATGCTTGAAGATGATGCTCATATCATGCAGCTACACGACGCCTCAACATTTTTGATGTCTGTTGTTGCTAATATCAAAGTGAAAATAGGCAGTTCCTCACATTGTTTTCATTATATTGTCAAGATAGTGAAACAGCATATGGGGGATGTGAATGACTTTATAAAGTACACACTCGGGAGTTTGTTTTCCATATCAAACTTGCGAAGTCTGAACTTACACGGAGAGGATGTAAGACTGAACCCCGTGTGTAGGCTACTTAATATTGAGGAAAAGCCCCAATCAGATAGGCGAATGTCTGCAGCCCCGCCTCCGTTTTCAGATGTTTCCGTTTTCCCCCATCTACACTGAGACGGAGCAGCAGCGTTTTAGAATGAAAACGGCCTCTCCAGCGTTTTCAAAACGCTCCGTTTTCGGGGCTCAAAAACTCCGGCGTAGTGTGGACGGATGGCGTAACTGTAGCAAAACTTATGCGTTTTAAAACTAAAATGTATTAGTGTAAACGAGGCCTCAAACTCTTCTCGCTCTGATCCTTACTCCTCTTCAACTCCTCTTTCAAAAATGTAACCCAGGCTTTAGGCCTCACTTAAGCTGATGCCTGGCTTCGGTCTTTCTAACTCTTCAGAGACTGTCAAGTCTCCTGGACAATGTCAACTTACAAGCTTCCTGGAATGCTGATCAACTGATCAGATTGGAGAAAGACCATCCAGCAACTCATCAATATGTAGCCCTTCCCCTTAGCCCTAAGCCTTCAAGCTAAAGAGAATTGGGACACCCCTACCCCTTCATGTGAATGCGCAAAACGAGGACTAGGGGTAACGGGAAGGGCTAAGGTGTAGAATTGGGATTAGGCCTAAATGTAGTTGGGAATGTGCCAGTGAGGAGTGAAGTGTTAATTATGTGTTAAAGCCAGTACAATTGAAGTGTCCTGCAGTATGTGTAAGGGGATTGGGTCCAGAGGGCAGCTTATGGGATGGGTGCAAAAGAGAAATTTGGATACCTCCTCCTTCGTAAGGAGTAAGAAGGAGAAGAGTGAATTCTCAACAGGGGTGTTGATTGTTCAGTATTTATTTATTCAGTGTTTCACTTTGGGCTGTCTAAAACCTTTTCTATGCAGACAAAAGGCCTTTTCCTCCAAAATCAAAACACATTTGTTCTGTGTGAGTGAGCACTTCTTCTTTGTTAAGATAATGCATCTACCGCACAGGTTCCAGGCACTGGAACACGCTGTTGTAAATGCTGATTCACAGCATCTCAAACATCCACAATGGGAGACATATCCAGTGAGTATTAGGGGTGGGAGAAAAAAAGATTCACTAATGCATCACAATTCTTTATGTAGTATTTCTGAATAGGTTCTCAAAAGTTAAGAATCGATTCTGTATTCAAATTCGATTGCAACTGTGTGGACTTGTATGTGTGCAAACTAGAAACAAAAATATAATAACGGTTATGTATGCAGCCAAATTTGTCTAAGATGGAGTTGTAAAGATGAGACACAGTACTGCAATCCACTTCTCATTCATTGTGCAACTGACGCTTATTGGCGCTGTTCAAAAAAAAAAAAAAAAAAGATACAAAGTTCTGTCATGAAACTCTATTGGGATGCATGCTAAGTCTTTCCCATCACCGTAGAAATACATGACACATGTGATTGATTGCTGTCATCTCAAAAGCCAATGAGCTTGCTCCTCAACATTTTAATACCTCTGTGTTGTTTGCAATAAAAATCTGTAGCTTATTTTCTGAGACCCTCCTCCACCCCAGCTATAGATTTGCAAAGGGGGTTCATGTTTGTTTATGGCAAGGTTACGCTTGCAGCAGGACTATATTATATGCTCAGAAAGCAGGTCTGTTAATATACTGGTAGTACCAGGTCTTAGTTGGCACTTGAATTTCACCAAAAATCAAACCAGCAGCAGTGTATATCTATGCTGTCAAAATCAAATATCTATCTATATATATATATATATATATATATATATATATATATATATATATATATATATATATATATATATATATATATATATATATATATCTATACAAATCTATCTGAGAGTTGAAGCAAGACTTTTTTTTCTGTTTGACTTTAAATGTACTCAAAACACCTCTAAATAATCATAATTAAGTCTGACTGCACATGAAACGTCACTTGTTTTGTGTTTTATACCACAAGAGGGAGCAGTGTTCAGACTTTATGAAATGAGTAAAATCAGACCCCTCTCTTTGAATTACTTGCATCAACAATAAAACAACAAATAAACCAACAAGAATAATGAACAAATACCCACCCTCCAGTAGTGCCCAGTTTATGTCTTGATTTTCGGGTTTTGTCAGTGCTGGGTACTTGTTGAAGAGATTGGCCACAAAGGCCAAGTTGAGTTTAGGGTTGCCTGACATGACGTCAGTAGATGTGACAAATTGTCTGCAGCCCAGCTTGTCTGCTTGCAGCAGCATACACTCAGCCCTCTTCAGGTCGTCTTTCTCCTGTCACACATACAGCAGTAAAAACATGAATTTCAGTAGGTTTCAGTGCAAATAAATTTACTTAAGCCTCAGATGCAAAACATTGTCCTATGCTGTTGTATGGGTCAGTGAGTAATACAAGAACTAATTCAAATAAATAGTATAAAATAAAACTGCATGGCTGAAGTAAGGTAAAGGATAAAAAATCCTTTTGTAGTATTTAGTGAACTATCTAGACAATTTCAGTTTGCCCAAATTTTACAAATAAAAGAACACATGTATGAAAGTGCTGAAAAGCAACACTTTTCTTTTATAAGCATTTTGAAAAAAGTGCCCTATTATGGGTTTTTGAAAACTACATTCCATGCACTGTGTAACACAGCTTCCAGTCAATGAAAACATCCAACTGAGGTTTAAATCTGAAAATACAAACAGGGTTCATACACGTTTACTAAAACAAAACCATGACTTTTCCAAAACTTTCAGGTAAATATCTATGACCTAATGTTTCATGTACGTACACATAGTAATTAATAAGAAAAAAAATGTATTAGAGCATATCAAATATATTTAGCAATCTACATAGTGCCACAATTGTGTGGATGATGGTAAGAGCATTTTTAAAAATCTCCACAGTTCACTTTTAGATAATTACATAATAAAGTGGCAACTCGGGGTCACATTCTCCATAAAAAACATCAGATGCAAGCTACACGCCAACAAACTGTTTATGAGTCATACACAGAATAACCCTTTTCTCAACAACAATCACAAATGTAAATGTCTGGAGCATGTGCTGTGGTCAGATGAGACTTAAAATAGCAACAAACACCAGGGGGTCTGGTGTAAAACAAAAAATGAGTATGCAGAAAAGCACCTCATGCCCACTGTTAAGTATAATGGGTCTGTGATGCTGTGAGCCTGTTTCTCTTCCAGTGGCCGTGGGAACCTTGTTAGGTTGCATGGCATTATGCACTCTTTGAAATGCCAGGAAATTTGAAATCAAAACCTGCAGATAATTGTGGCACACAAGATATTATGAAAGAAAAAAAGTTTTCTTAATGTGCGACTTAATAAATGGACTTCAATTAAAGATTTTATTTTGCATTTTGGTTATATATTGTTAAAAAAAGATATATTAGAAACCAAATAACACATCTTAACCATGGGTGCCGGTTATTATGGAAGGCATTGTATGTAGTTTATATTTATTTTTATTTTTGCTAAATTTAACTAGATAATGCTTACACACCATTAACAATGTGATTGGCCAATACCTACTACCTAAACCAATACCTACCTTTAAGTAAAACATAATAATTTTGTAAAATAATAATAAAAAGAAAATTACTGAAAATAAATGATAGAACTAAATGACTTGTAAAACTGCAATTCATTAAAAATGACAAATATTTCTATATAATATTAATAAAAACTTAAATAAATTGTAATCATAAGTAAACACTGGAAAGAGGATGAGTACAATTTCTGCCATGAAACTATCTGCACCCAGGCTGATTTAGGTCACCTACAACTACCACAACCAACAACAATGGTTTAATGTGGATACTGAAGCTATTAGATGAGCCTGTAGGAAAGCTGAATGGAAATGGAAAAAAAGACAGAATACAGATTTCTTATGAAATGTTAAAAGATACTCTTGTCCCTTACCAGCATACAGTCAAAGCGGCAAGAAACATCTATTTCTCAGACCTATTAAATAAATCCGCTCACTGTCTGAGAGCTTTGTTTAGCACAAGTAACTGTGTTAAATCCAGCAGTACCCGTTCTTCCATAGTCTACTTCTTTTACTTGTGAGGATTTAAATTTTTTTTTTCCTGAGTAAATTAGATTATATTAGAGAAAATATTATGACTTGTCCCCTCCAATAGTGTTAAAATATTCTCTCTTGAGTCATTCTTCATTTGACAGCTTTGAACAAGTTTCCCCTTCCAATTTTATTGAACTTGTTCAACCACATGAACGCATCTTTTCTCTTCTAGATTGTTCCACCACAATTAAAAAAAAAATTGTCTGGTATTAAGAATTTAGTAACCTATCCATTATGAACACGGATTTATCCAATGTTTTAAACAAGCAGCACTTGAATTAAAAAATGACCTTGAGTTAAACAATATCAGGCCCATTTTCAAACTCTTATTTTTAGGAGGTAGTTCTGAACCAAATTACCCCATTTTCATCAGAAAACATGATGATTTCCCATCTGGCTTCAAGACTGGTTATAGTGCGGAAACCATCTGCTTAAAGTGCTAAATTATCTACTTTTAGCAGTTGATTTTGTGATGGCAGCAATTTTAGTTATGATAGACCTGAGTGCAGCTTTCGACACAGTAGACCATGCTATCCTTCGTTACAGCCCTATGTATGTGCCTGTGTGTTTTGCTTGTGCTCTCTCTCCCTCTCTTTCGCAATTTGTCAGTTTTCTTATGATCGCCCACTCCAGTTTTCCATTTGTCCGTGAAGACTTTTTTATTACTTTCTGTGACGTCATCACCTTCACTGCCAATCAGGAAAGAAGCCCAAAGTTTGATGACACTTTCTGTGGCTCCAGTGTAATTATTCAGGGCACTGAGATATATTGTATCAAAACGACATTATGAGTAATAGCATTGTAAAGAGCAATCTGTGTACAGGATTTGTGAGGGTGGCTGTGCATCTTTGCTCATGACCATCAGCTTGCTGGTCATCTGGGTATCACAAAGATGTACAACTGAATTTTGAAACCTTTCTTTTGGCCAGGTTTGAAAAAGGATGTGGTTAAATACTGTCTTGCTTGCCATACTTGTTAGATAGTGGAAAAGCTGAATGAAGTGAATTTTGCCTGCGCCCTTGACTTCCATACCAGTGATTGGCGATCCCTTTAAACACAAAATTGTGGACTGTGTGGGGCCATTCCCCAAAACAAAATCTGGTAATTACTTTTTGCTAACTATAATGTGTGCCCCGACTAGATTTCCTGAATCTGTTCCGCTCAGAAAAATCACAGCACCTGTGATTGTTCAAGCATTGATAAAATTCTTCTTGACATTCGGACTGCCCAAAATCATTTAAAGTGATCAAGGAACACATTTTCTATAGAAGCTTTCCATTTAATAACATACATTAATTGATTTATTCGGCGTCACGGTAGTGCAGTGGGTAGCATGATCACCTAACAGCAAGAAAGTCGCTGGTTTGAGACCGAGCTGGGTCAGTTGGCATTTCTGTGTGGAGTTTGCATGTTCTCCCTGTGTTCGTGTGGGTTTCCTCTGCGTGCTCCAGTTTTCCCCACAGTTCAAAGACATGTAGTATAGGTGAACTGAATGAGCTAAATTGGCCATAGTGTATGTGTGTGAATGAATATGGATGGATGTTTCCCATTAATGGGTTGCAGCTGGAAAGGCATTCACTGCGTAAAACATATGCTGGATAAGTTGGCAGTTCATTTCGCTGTGGCGACCCCAGATTAATAAAGATTAATGACTATGTATATGTATATCTCTTACTAGTTACTTTTCACCAACCCTTTAAATAACATATCTAGTTATTTAGAAGGTTTTTTATATATGTGTATAAACCATACATAATTATCGCTTACATGTGTTATAAGTTGTTCTTGAATTTTGTACATTTAAAATAAAGAGTGCATATTTTAATGAATCATGATTTGTCTGTGAAAACATCCATATGCAGACACTTCACACAAAAAGTTGTGCTTACACTTACACTGCTTACACAGTGCCACCTAAATCAACCAAGCAAGACAAAGGCGACAGTGAGAGGGAGTCAAATCATCTTCAATTGACTGAAATGAAGAATACACCTTGAGAAAAACTAGGCTCAGCTATGGGACCCGGTCATATGAAAAAGGCAGAGCTGCAGTCTTTGGATATTTTCTCCTATTTTATTTATTTACTTTGTGAATTTACCTCCTAGCTCCATCGCTTGGGTTGGGTATAATTTGGAGTTATTTCGATACTGGTGCTGAATCGATACTTTTAAAACGATACTGTTGCCAAAACGGTGCCTGAACTGATACTTTTGAGCCACACAATTATGGTGGATGACACTAGAAAAAAATTTTATTTGACAAAAATTTCTTTAATCATTTTAATTGAACAATGTAATTGATTTAAAGCATACATCAATTCATATTTTATACATTTAAATTGAATCCCATTTAATATATTTATTTTGATCATTTGTTTGTTAGCATGAATGCAAGACTTGCATTATGCAATTAACATTACATTAGCTTACTACTAACTAAAGGCTGTCACCAAAATCAGGGAACACCTTTTTTCTAGGGTTGGGGCTTGGGACTACATTTACATGGACATCAGTGATCTAATGATCTGCCTTAATCTGAATAAGACAGTAATATAATTAAGGTGTTTACATGAGTTGCTTTTTGAATGTTCCTTTCATGATCCCGTTTTACATGTTATAGCACATAGACTGATTAACGTCAATGCGTCGCCAGCCTATCCATGTTTCCTCCAGAGTTTCATGTAATTTCGTGTGTTTCATTTTTAATCTTTCGACTTTCACTGCAGTTCGGCACTTTTACTTTCATTCAGCAACATATTGTTCTGTATTAAGGTATTGAATGAGAATATAATGTAAGGACTGGTGAAAGAGTGTTTTAATGGAATTTGATGGCGCACATTGAATGGAAAGAAAAAACCTCAGCATTTTGTGATGCGGGTGGCTGTGGTCCTTTAAGGTAATCAAACAACATCCATGGATGTGCACAAGGCTGTAAAAACTGACAAAGATAATAAGCAGTACCGCCGCTCCCTATACGCAGAGTACGCAGGCTGAGTAGGGCCTCAGCTCCGGAGGGGGGCACCATCTCGGACGGTTGCTCAAAAAAAAAAAAAACATTTATTTAATAATATTAACATAAACTGAGTGTAAATAAAATGTATATTAATGATATGTTGTTAAATACATTTAAAAAAATCATTTTATGACGAACGCAAAAACAAACATGTGACGTCATTTTTTCCGTGTACGCGCATAGACGCGTACGCGCGGCGCGGTCCGGTCCACTTATCTGTGCGGCTGCAAGCAGCAAATATTTATAATTAATGCAAGTTGCAGCTCTATCCCCGGGAAGACAACAGCAGTCTGGAGCCGAGAAGAGAAAAAAAGTGCCAGATGAATCGCGTGCATCATTTTCAGGTAACTTCCATGAATCTGGAAAACATATTTTTGCTTGTTCACTAGTGAGGCTAACGTTTAAACTTCGCCACAACTGCACCAAATTTGCCTTATTTGTTGTCGTTTACTTTCAGTTTCTTGCTTTGCGGCTCTGCATTGTGCTTTAAACTATGACAGGACATGTTCTATGTCTTTTGGCGTTTGCCCCTCTTCCCCATGTTGCTGATAAATACACAAACTCAGTTATTCATATTAACTTGTGCAATACTTTACAATTCTGTTTGCACATGCACCAGCTACATACACACACACGCACTGCACAATTATTTCACTGTATGTATTATTTATTATTATATAGTTATTATATTATGTTATATAATTATATATTATATAATTCTTTGCAGTTGTTTATTGTTTTGTCTATTTCTTAATGCTGCTGTTGTTATTGCTTGTATGACTGCAATGACAGTAAAGTCTCTTTAGTCTTTACATCAGTGGATTGGTGTGTTTTTCATTTTTGTACATTACTATATGAAATAACAAAACTGACTCATTCTGTCATTTCTGAAAGATCAATAATATAAAATCTAATATTATATAAAAGCATGCTAATAATATAAAAGCATGAATTCATTAATGATTATTATTTCTGAATGTTAAAGTTTTTGTTTAAAAATGTTTAATTCCTAAAAACCTTAAATATCTTTGATTTATACTGACAGCAAGGCTCAGTGTTTGTCACCATAGATTATAGTGCAAGTTAAATCCACATTTTGGTTGTAGTTTAGACACATTATGAAGAGTGCTTGACTAGCTCATTGTTTTAATAGTATGTCATAAGTTTTTCTCTAAATGACTATTTTTTTCTGTATTGCATATGGAGGTTCAATGCTGAAAATTGTCAAAAAAAGAAGATGAGGTGGCCTGATCCAGCACTGCTTCAGAGGCACCAGCAGCTGCACAGGTAGACACAGAGACAGGATGCAACCCTGAGGACCGCCCATCTCTACAGGTACAGAGAGGGTTTTATTCCTTACCTTTAGTAAAGTTTGAAATTGGGAATTCTTCAGCAGAACACATGTCAGTGTTTAATTTTATGTAAACTATTATTTTGTAATGTAAATATTTGAATGTTTAAGTGTAATTTTGAGTGTTTAAATGCATATTTATGTATATAAATAAATAAATACATGTTTAAATACATATGTTTGTGTGTTTTTGTTCCTCTGTGGGGGCACCACAGTAAAATTTCGCATAGGGCACCCTTTTGGCCAGCAGCGGCCCTGATAATAAGACTCAACATTTGACTCTGTATGAGTTAAAATGTGTGCACAAATCATTCCTTGTCCCCATCAATTTCACTTTGAATAGGCAATATATATTTGTTGGTTTATATGGTGATCATGACTTTGGGTTATATTTGTGTTCAGGATATACACTCACCATGCACTATAGCAATCAAGTACACCTAAACACCACAAAAAATAAAATGTACAGTGACTATACAATAAGTTCACAATAGTAAATGTTTGTAATGCATTAAAATTACCACTAAGAAATAATCAATGACATTGACTATCTAAATGTTAGCTTAAAAATACAACTGAATGGGGTATATGCACACAGACTTTTAATTTTCAGTCAGCCAGCCCAAGTTCATCACTGCCAATATAAAAACCTGAATAATCTTAAAAGACTCTCTAAATGTTTAAATGCTAAATAATTATTTACTGTATATTAACTACTATTATGTTACAAAACAAAAACAACTGACCACTCTTATGTGGTTAATTTACTTTGCATTTGCCATAATCTATGACAATAACATTTTATTGGCTGATAATGATGGTCATAATGACTACGTGAAGGCCAGCTTACCTTAACTTTATTCTGCATGGTCACTTCAATGTTGTGCTGAAATTGGGAATGCAGTTAACACTAATTTAATTAAAGTTAAGATAAATTACCATTCTTTTTTTCATAATGACCTTAAATTATTCCTCATGGTCTCGTGAAGTACTTCACCTTCACTTCAATATTGTGCTGAAATAGAAAGAGCAGTTAACAGTTAAAGTTAACAGAAAATCACCTTTCTTTTTTCAGGAACTAACGTTATACTAAAACACATTCACGAGCACTAACTTACAAGCACCATCTGTGAATTTCTTCTTTAAAAATGGTGATTAACCCGTCTGTTAACGAACAACATGGCATAAGAACCTAACGTTACAACTTAAGCTAACTTACTTGGTTAATTCCGTTAAAAGACATGCACTGTACAGAAATATACACAAAACAATCATTTTTTTAACACTTACCGTGGATGAATTCATTGACGGAGACATCGACGGTTATGGTTCAAATGAGGCGTTGCCTGTGGTGACGGACGGTGCTTGTTTCCGGTCGAGTCGAATTGGCTCGGTTCTATGAATCGGCTCTCTTAAGTGAATAGTAAAGATTCGAATCCGCCTGGAAATGATTCCTTTTTGTATAATAATGTGATACAACAATATGATTCATTAATCATTACTATTTCATTACTATTACTGCTTGGCCACACGCATTGTTACACTGATTCTATGTTGATAAGTATGAGCTTGTGAACACGTGTGATAATTCCCGAACAAGCAGTTCAATCTGATTTAATGTCACGCGAGTGCTGCACCGAACCAGTGCAAGAGTGAAATAGTTTTTTTGGTTTATTTATAAAGATTTTGTGTCATTTTAAATGAGACGATAGTGCAGATTCCTAACCTCTAGGTGTGTTTAACAGTCTTTGGTTTCATGAATCAATTATTTTTGTTACAGTTTATCACGTTTTGGCTAAGCACAAAATTATGTTTATTAAAAATGTCATATTTACATGATAATCTTTCATTCATTCATTCATTTTCTTGTCGGCTTTGTCCCTTGCGGGGTCACCACAGCGGAATGAACCGCCAACTTATCCAGCACGATTTTACGCAGCGGATGCCCTTCCAGCCGCAACCCATCTCTGGGAACTTCCACACACACATTCACACTCATACACTATGGACAATTTAGCTTACCCAATTCACCTGTACTGCATGTCTTTGGACTGTGGGGGAAACCGGAGCACCCGGAGGAAACCCACGCGAACCCAGGGAGAACATGCAAACTCCACACAGAAACGCCAACTGACCCAGCCCAGCCGAGGTTCGAACCTGCGACCCAGCGACGTTCTTGCTGTGAGGCAACAGCACTACCTACTGCGCCACTGGGTTGCCCTACATGATAATCTTATAGATTTAAATAAAGGTGCACCCAAAAATGAATATTTAACATTCATGGTTCAAACCTGGATTATTTATTTATTTAAAGTTATTTTTGAAGATGTTGGTAGCCAAATAGTTTTTGGGGCTGCAATAACATACGGTTAAAATTGTATATATATATATATATATATATATATATATATATATATATATATATATATAGTGCCTGTACTACTGTTTTAATTTTTATGCTAAAATAAAAAGTTTGAATTCCTATAACTAATGTGCAAAACATATAGCCCTTTTTTACAGTAATTTGCCGTAATCATGCTGCCATCCTCAATGTCGCAATAAAATTTTGAATACAACAAACTGTGAATTTTTACAGTTAAGTCCTGTAAAGGGATACTTATGTAATTTACTGTGAAAAATTACAGTAACGTTGTGATTATCTGGGATTTTTAACAGTGTATGTTTGAACACTATTTCAGCATCAACAGCGTCTCTCTTATACATTCATTCATTCATTTTCTTTTCGGCTTAGTCCCTTTATTAATCTAGGGTCGCCACAGCGGAATGAACCGCCAACTTATTCAGCACGTTTTTACGCAGCGGATGCCCTTCCAGCCGCAACCTATCTCTGGGAAACATCCACACACACTCATTAACACTCACACACTATGGACAATTTAGCCTAATTCACCTGTACTGCATGTCTTTGGACTGTGGGGGAAACCGGAGCACCCGGAGGAAACCCACACGAACGCAGGGAGAACATGCAAACTCCACACAGAAACACCAACTGACCCAGCCGAGGCTCGAACCAGCGACCTGTGAGGCGACAGCACTACCTTTGGTATTACCAGAAGCTACCGGGCAGATATGTGGACAGCTATGAGCCAAACTCGGGACGTTTGGTTTTTAGGTACTACCAGTGACAAATTATTCAGTGAGTTGCTTATAAGAAAAGACGCTCATTGCTTACCATCTTATAGTTCAGATGTTTGCAGTTTTATTTATGTAAAAATACCATAATTTTCTCTTTTTTATCAGCAGGTTGAGAGACTGTCTGGGCAGCAGAAACATAACAACTAATCATAGTTGAGTCGAGATTAG
Organism: Danio kyathit; assembly: GCA_903798195.1. Classification (NCBI taxonomy): domain Eukaryota; kingdom Metazoa; phylum Chordata; class Actinopteri; order Cypriniformes; family Danionidae; genus Danio; species Danio kyathit. The sequence continues at coordinate 18,392,028 of LR812532.1, read as the reverse complement.
TATTAATAACTTTTACTAGTTTGGTTGTTGACTTGTTCAATTCTGAACAATTTGTATAAGTTACTAAATCAATGGCCCTGCTATCAATGTTTCTGTAACTTAAATTCATTACCATTTAGACACAATCAAATGTCCAAACCATCTATGAGTGAATGGCAGCAAGGATCCAGGATAAAAAACATCATTCATCAGAGACCGTTTCATAGGTAGCAGCACATCCTTTGTGAAAAATAAATCCTTTTTGATTCATCATCACTTAGGCAAGACAAAATACATTTCAACTGATTTCAGCTGGTTATATTTTTCAGGTCATCCTGGTCATTCTGTTGTTCTGGTTGTGAGGATGTGCAGTGGCTCTAATTATGAATGTTAAAAGACTTGTGCAGCTGTATCCAGACATACAAGCAGCCTTCCAGGACCCACAAGATAAAGGGCTCTGGAGCAGGATAGACGGGTAGTCCACAGTGGCTAGGCCAGAATTTTATACTTGGGTGGCCAGAGAGTGGCTGCACTATTTTGGGGGGTCCACACAAATACACTAGTGTAAGCTATACAGTACTCGTACACTGAAAAGATTAAATGAAATAATTAATTAATCGGTTGAACACAAAATATTTTTAAAGAAAGCTTAAGTATCAAGGTAATATTATACAGTGTACAGTAATATACAGTACTGAGATGGCTAATACAGACTAGTAAATGTTGAGTTGTGGAACTCTGACAGATTTGTTAAATACTAAATCCTATACTTGAGACGTGGCGCATATGCAGTTTTAACTGAACTGAATTTAACTTGAGCTACACCAGCATTCCCAGTGCTCTAGACTAACTTTTTGCACTGGTGCGTCTAAAATGTTTGACAGCATTGCATTTAACACCGCAATTTTACATGTTAATTTTTTTAAAATCACTATCCATATGGGCAATATTGACTTGTAAATGATTAACTAAAAATCTGGTCAACATAAAGTTCTTTATTTAAAACACAATTCTACAAGAAAGGTAACTTACTACCGCCCTTCACTATCTTTTGATTAAAAACGCATCCGGTTTAACGGTTAATATGAGCATCCCTAGTATATAGTGCATGCAGAAAGTTTTCATAGCGCTTCACTTTCTCCTCTCTTTTTTTATGTTACAGCCTCATTCCAAAATGTATTAAATGTATGTATTTATTCAAAATTTTACACACAATACCCCATAATGACAATGTGAAAAATGTTTTTTTTTTAATTGTTGCAAATTTATTAAAAATAAAAAAGCTGAAAAACAGCCTTTGTCGTGAAGCTCTAAAATGAGCTCAGGTACATTCTGTTTCCACTGATCATTCTTGAGTTGTTTCAGCAGCTTCATTGGAGTTCACCTGTGGTAAATCCAGTTGATTGAACATGATTTGAAAAGGCATACACCTGTCTATATAAGGTCCCAGGGTTGAAAGTGTATATCAAAGCACAAACCAAGCATGAAGACAAAGGAATTGTCTGTAGACCTCCAAGACAGGATTGTATTGAGGCACAAGGCTGGGGAAGGTTACAGAAACATTTCTGCTGCTCTGAAAGTTCCAATGAGCACAGCGGCCTCCATCATCCATAAGTGGAAGATGTTTGGAACCACCAAGACTCTTCCTAGAGCTGGCCGACCATCTAAGCTGTGTTATCTGGGAAACGGGCCTTAGTCAGTGAGGTGTCAATGGTCACTCTGTCTGAGCTCCAGCGTTCTTCTGTGGAGAGAGGAGAACCTTACAGAACTGCTAAATTTAGATATAAACTCTACCGACTGGCTTCTCTCCTGTACAATTTCACATGATATATCAACTTATTTCCACACACTGAAACAAATATATGTAATTTTTTGTATTTCATTTTTAATTTAATAAATGAGTTTTACTTTCATTTAGCAAGATTTCATTCAGGCCCCGTGACTCACTCTGAGCTACTGGATGGGATCATGCGAATATGAAGGACTGATAGGAAAGTTGTTTTAATGGAGTTTGATACCGCATGCAGAATGAAAAAAAAAATTCAGCTTTTCCCGGACAGTATAAACGTGTGTTCCGTGATGATGATGTGACGATGAGTCTCCAGGAGTTCATTCAGTGAGTGTGTGTGTTTGTTTGCGTGCGCTTAGAGATGTGTGTGTCTGTGGTGCTTTACTGACTCGCTAGGTGTGTAGGTCCTGTCGCAAAATGTGGCTAAAAGTCCATCACGGTGTTAATAGTTTGATTACGGCGTTTACATATCTGCACTTCAATAATGCGACTAAAATATGAATACTCTACGTCGTAATTCCATTTGTGTTTACGACGATTATGCCTTTCAGCATATCTGAAGTGCTATTCCATTGCATGGATACGAACCATAATGTGTGAGGCTGTAGTTGTAGCCTATGTTGGATGTGGCAAAACACTTTATTTGCAGATCAAATCCAATCCTGCCTCCAATCGTCAATGCTAATTTCACCCTCCGGCTCCATCGTAACATCACAACTCACGAGACATATTTTCACCTCGATGAGAAATCTCGCCGCGATTTAATATCGCGAGATCTCGTCGTACGAGATCTTGTCACACCCTTAATATATATATATATATATATATATATATATATAGGCATATTCAATTTGTATTGATTTACCTGTTAAAAAAAGGTAGATCAGAAGGTAGATCAGCTCCTGACAGACATGTTAATAGATCAGTTCAACTCTTATTAAATTATATTTATATATTGTTGTCTTTCAGTAGAGATTAATTTGGGGAAGAAAAACTATTTTAAAGCTCTCACAAACTACAATATGAGAATTAACTGCACAATTACTTGAAATGTGTGTATGGGAAATTATACATACATTTGCATACATTTACATCGTTATCATGCATGGTGTGAACAGGCCTTTAGTTGTTGAAAAATCTTAATAAAAACATTTTTGCTCCTAAAAATTGTGTTAATTGTAAACCCAAGTTGGGTTTCTCTTTCTTTGCAGTATTGGATGCCTGATTGCAGTTTAACTCCAATCTCAGTTGGACCAGCTGATCAATGTCTTTGGTATTACCAGAAGCTACCAGGCAGATATGTGGACAGCTATGAGCCAAACTCGGGACGTTTGGTTTTTAGGTACTACCAGTGACAAATTATTCAGTGAGTTGCTTATAAGAAAAGACGCTCATTGCTTACCATCTTATAGTTCAGATGTTTGCAGTTTTATTTATGTAAAAATACCATAATTTTCTCTTTTTTATCAGCAGGTTGAGAGACTGTCTGGGCAGCAGAAACAAGACAACTAATCATAGTTGAGTAGAGATTAGTATTAATAACTTTTACTAGTTTTGTTTGCTGACTTGTTCAATTCTGAACAATTTGTATGGCCCTGTCAATGGCCCTGCTATCAATGTTTTTGTAACTTAAATTTATTACCATTTAGACACAATCAAATGTCCAAACCATCTCTGAGTGAATGGCAGCAAGGGTCCAGGATTAAAAACATCATTCATCAGAGACCGTTTCATAGGTAGCAGCACATCCTTTGTGAAAAACAAATCCTTTTTGTGTCATCATCACTTAGGCAAGACAAAATACATTTCAACTGATTTCAGCTGGTTATATTTTTCAGGTCATCCGGATCATTCTGTTGTTCTGGTTGAGAGGATGTGCAGTGGCTCTAATTATGAATGTTAAAAGACTTGTGCAGCTGTATCCAGACATACAAGCAGCCTTCCAGGACTCACAAGACAAAGGGCTCTGGAGTAGGATAGACAGGTAGTCCACAGTGGCTAGGCCAGAATGTTATACTTGGGTGGCCAGAGAGTGGCCGCGCTATTTTGGGGGGTCCACACAAATACACTAGTGTAAGCTATACTCGTACACTGAAAAAATTAATTGAAAGAATGAATTAGTCAGTTGAACACAAAATATTTTTAAAGAAAGCTTAAGTATCAAGGTAATAATATACAGTGTACAGTAATATACAGTACTGAGATGGCTAATACAGACTAGTAAATGTTGAGTTGTGGAACTCTGACAGATTTGTTAAATACTAAATCCTATACTTGAGACCTGGCGCATATGCAGTTTTAACTGAACTGAATTTAACTAGAGCTACACCAGCATTCCCAGTGCTCTAGACTAACTTTTTGCACTGGTGCGTCTAAAATGTTTGACAGCATTGCATTTAACACTGCAATTTTACATGTTCATTTTTTTAAATCACTATCCATATAGGCAATATTGATTTGTAAATGATTAACTAAAAATCTGGTCAACATAAAGTTCTTTATTTAAAGCACAATTCTACAAGATAGTTAACTTACTACCGCCCTTCACTATCTTTTGATTTAAAACGCGTCCTAACGGTTTAATAAAATAAAATAAAAGCATCCCTAGTATATAGTGCATGCGGAATTTAATCATAGCGTTTCACTTTCTCCTTTTTTTATGTTACAGCCTTATTCCAAAATGTATTCAATTAATTTATTTCCTCCAAATTCTACACACAATACCCTATAATGACAATGTAAAAATGATTTTTTGAAATTGTTGCAAATTTATTAAAAATAAAAAAGCTGAAAAATCACAAGTACATCAGTATTCACAGCCTTTGTCATAAAGCTCTAAAATGAGCTCAGGTACATTCTGTTTCCACTGATCATTCTTGAGTTGTTTCAGCAGCTTCATTGGAGTTCACCTATGGTAAATTCAGTTGATTGGACATGAAAAGGCATACACCTGTCTATATAAGGTCCCAGCGTTGATAGTGTATGTCAAAGCACAAACCAAGCATAAAGACAAAGGAATTGTCTGTAGACCTCAAAGACAGGATTGTCTCGAGGCACAAGGCTGGGGAAGGTTACAGAAACATTTTTGCTGCTCTGAAAGTTCCAATGAGCACAGCGGCCTCCATCATCCATAAGTGTAAGATGTTTGGAACCACCAAGACTCTTCCTAGAGCTGGCCGGCCATCTAAGCTGAGTTATCGGGGAAAAGGGCCTTAGTCAGGGAGGTGATCAATGGTCGCTCTGTCTGAGCTCCAGCGTTCTTCTGTGGAGAGAGGAGAACCTTAAAGAAGGACAACCTTCTGTGCAGCAATCCACCAATCAGACCTGTATGGTAGAGTGTCCAGACGGAAGCCACTCCCCTCCTGGAATTTGCTAAAAGGCTTCTGCAAGGACTCTCAGACCATAAGAAACCAAATTCTCTGGTCTGATGAGACTCAAATTGAACTCTTTGGAGTGAATGCCAGGCAAATTAAAACCTGCTTCAGAATGCTCTTGACCTCAGACTGGGGGGACGGTTCATCTTTCAGCAGGATAATGACCCAAAGCACACCGCCAAAATATCAATGGAGTGGCTTTACAACAACTTATGAATTTCCTTGTGTGGCCCAGCCAGAGCCCAGACATAAATCCTATTGAACATCTCTGGAGAGATCTGAAATGGCTGTACACCGTCGCTTCTGATCCAACCTGATAGAGCTTGAGAGGTACTGCAAAGAGGAATGGACAAAAATTCCCAAAGACATGTGTGCCAAGCTTGTGGCATCATATTCAGAAAGACTTGAGGCTGTAATGGCTGCCAAAGGTTCATCAACAAAGTATTGAGCAAAGGCTGTGAATACTGATGTACATGTGATTTTACAGCTTTTTTATTTTTAATAATTTTGCAGCAATTTCAAAAACTCTTTTTTTTTTCACATTGTCATTATTTAGTATTGTGTGTAGAATTTTGAGGAAATAAATTAATTTATTTCATTTTGGAATAAGGCTGTAACATAAAAAAATGTGGAAAAAGTAAAGCACTATGAATACTTTCCGCATGCACTGTATGTTTTTTACGTGTTATCAAAGACTTAAAAAAAAATAGGCCTACATTATCTACAGCAGCAAAAGACCTTCCACATCAAAAGCTACTGGTCAGCTCACAATTCAGCAAATATCTGAAAAACAAATTGCTTATACTTATGCCTTTACAAGAAATCAGTGTTTTTGAAACTATTGAAGATAGTCCTATTTAGTTCAATTATTATTTAGCATGGCATGTTTACTTTACTTATGTTTCTTAAAATATAACATATTGTTTTCAATGGGAAAAAAGTAGCTGTTTTTTACGCAGAGGTTTAAAAGAACATATTTTAGAGCAGTAATCACAATACCGTGAAACTGTGATATATTTATCTAAGGTTATCATACCGTCACAATCTTATAGCTATACCTATCTTATACCTATCTTATAGCATTCAGTCAGAGTTTTCATTTAGTAGCCTAATCTAAATTTAAGTGCAATTATTTAATGCATTTTATTATTTTATTCAGTTGGCCTATATTCTGTTTTTCTATGTTTTTGGAAACGCTGCTGTGCATGAAAATTTGGCAATATATCCAGGTTCTGTTGTCAATTCTGTATGTTGTTGTTTGCAAATCTTAAAATGAAACAATATTTAAAAATGCAATATTTAATGTGTCAGACACAAAATAAACACAACAATTCATTTATATTAATCTGATTCCTTAACAGTTAATATTAGTATAACGAGCAGCAGGTGTCATTTGGGTAAGGTAACCATTTGAGCATGCCTAGTTTGGGTTATGTTGTGTCATTAAATTGTACATTTCTATTCTGTTATCTCAGCAGTAGTACAATGGTTTTATATTCTTTTTTTCTGCATTTTAAATCTGCTTTAGCTTTTTTCTTTCTTATAAACCTGGAAATATTCTATATATATATATATATATATATATATATATATATATTAGGGGTGTGAACGTACACTGGTCTCACGGTCCGGTTCGGTTACGATTATCATGCCATCGATTCGGTTCAATTCGATATCTCGGTGCATCACGGTGCATTGACGATGCTTTCCATACATATTTAGATTTTTTTTCTTTACAACACAAGAAAAAAAATTGTATTAAAATCTATAAATATGTTTATATTTATATATTACTTGTAATACAATTTTGTGCTTTAATACAAGCAGTAAGATACATGAACTGTACCTTTAATTTTACCTGCTCAAAAAAAAATGTTTGTGAATGTTTTAGACAAAACTCCAATACATGCACAGAACACAGCATGAGCATTTATAACAAATAAACTAATGTAAATATTATCCCGCTTGCTTTTTGAGCGCTGGCAAGTTCTAACACCCCTATGACTGGTCATTGTCTTTACCCGCTAAACAGAAAGGGCTGCGCTTGGCTTTAGAAACGAAAGCGCTGTTCACCCATGATGAGTGATGCGGGAAAAACAGCCGCTGGTCAGTCTATATGCGCATAATACGCGATTATCATGTAATCCGTAATAGAATAAATACAATAAAATACAATAAACTCACACCACAGGCACGCTTGTGTCTGGATCCACAAGTATCACTTTAACAGCCGAGTGGAGAGGAAAATTTACCTCATGAACATGCCAACGGGACAAATGCCCTAGGTGTGTGTGTGTGTGTGGGAGAGAGAGAGAGAGATTTACAGCATTTCTCCCCAGTAGTGAAATAGCGACTCGTGCTTTACCATTCCTCAGTGTCAGTGAAAGATCTGCTTTTTAAGTAGTAGGAGTGTTTTATTTACTCACCCTCGCCTCCTTCGCCATAGTATTCTAGCGCGACATTGCGCATAGGGGATAAATGACGTCAGTGCGTAATAACCGGTTATGATTATTACTGAACCGATATTGAATTGTCCCCATCTGCATCGCGGTGCACCGAAGAAACGATTAATTTTGACACCCCTAATATATATATATATGTGGCTTTGTGACAAATTGCTTATTTTATCACTAGATTGGTCTACGCTGGTTAGTTGAAGGGATCCTCCTGTCAGACAACCTCTTCAGAGTACAATAGGACTAGTAAGTAAAATCTCAAACATACACTACTGATTAAAATGTTTTGGGTTGGTATGGTAAAGTCTCTTCGGACAGCGTCAGCTTTGTTTATTTAATTAATACAGTCAAACAATAATACTGTGAAATTAATATAATGTATATGAATAATAGTGTCACATGATCCTTCAGAAAAAAATATTCCAATGTACTGTTTCTCTTCTCAAGCTGGTTATTTTAAATATAAAACATTTGAAATAAACTTCATATTTTTCAGGATTTTTGTTGTATGAAAAGTTTATTTTTAAGAGCATAGTATTTATTTGAAACAAAAATGTTTGCTCCTTGTTGATAGATAACAATCAGACATGTTTCTTTAGCAAGAAAGAATTTGTGCAAAAAAGTATTCTCACTAAGCATTGTCCAAGCATGGTCCAACACGTCATTTAAGTTTTCAAATAAGCCTAAAAGACTTGATTAGCTGCATCAGGGGCATTTAATTAGAGAGTTGAATCTGTAATGCATCTCTGGTAAATGCAAATCCAGATGCATTAAATATCATGTAACCTTTAAAGCATTATTAAACAGAATATCTTTTTTTATTTGTTACATGTATATAGGCTATACTTTTATGAAATTTCATACGCTCACAAAAATCTGTTTATGTTAGCTCATTCTTTCAATTGATTTGTTTATAGTTACCCTGTCTGCAAGATCAAATAGTTTTTAGTCATTTGCAATATTAAAGAGAAAAGTAATGTTAAAATCACTACCAGGATTAAAGTGAATTCCACTTTTTTCCATTAAAAAAATCATATTTTTTTTCTACATATATGCTCCTCTATAGCCTACTTATATGTAATGTGGTATCTGAAGTTCGGACATCTGTTTAGATACACATTTATACTAACACAATGATACTAAAAAAACAAAAAACGTTCATTATGATTTCACATGGAATTTAACTTTCAAATGGCTTTTCTGAAAATTAAAGCTCAGACACACTCTTTAAGTTTAAATTTAAATTCAATTACACAATTTAGCTAGACATTTACATAACACATACTCCAGTTATATGTCATGAAACAAATATTTTTTTGTCTGAGGTAATATAAACTGCTGCAATGCTAATCTGTCTCCTTTTGGTGTCTTGCTTTATTTTAGGGTTCCCACTCCAAGGTTTAGATTTGGCTACTGCAATCCCACTTTGGGTCCAGCCTCACTTGTGAAGACTAAAGATGAAGACAACATACAAGAACACTTTAGATGATGGCGACACACTTTGTAATCCACCTATATATCCCTTTTCATGTGTAAGCAACATTCCACAAGATATTACAAAATTAAATGACAGGTTATTTTATAAATATATTTATTTTTATTTTGTCTGTTTTCTCGGAACACTGTACACAATTTACAACCAGTTTCCTTTTTTTAAATATTTACTAAATGATGTTTAACAGATCAAGGAAATTTTCACAGTATGTCTGATAATATTTTTTCTTCTGGAGAAAGTCTTATTTGTTTTATTTCGGCTAGAATAAAAGCAGTTTAAAATTTTTCAAAAGCCATTTTAAGGTCAAAATTATTAGCCCCTTTAAGCTATATATATATATATTTTTTTAATAGTCTCCAGAACAAACCATCATTATACAATAACTTGCCTAATTACCCTAACCTGTGAAGGGACTCGCGGATCAAAACCAGTTTGAATCAGGCTTGGAATTTTCATTTTCATCATTCGCTCCAGGGCTTCTAACAGTAGGATAACATGGGAGCAAGTCATTAACTCTCTTTCCCCCAATACTCTGGCCCGAATGGACAGCGATGCGGCCGCAATTTTGGTTAATCGTTAACCCACTAGACAAAGGAGGCTTTTAAAAGACCTCCATCACAAGACTTTTGAATGACCGGCCATGTGTTTCCTCATGAGACATTCTAATTTCAGCCAGATGGACAGAATTTACTGACAAAGAGATCTCTAGAGATTAATGGAAGACTTAAGAAAGACAATTCTTATAAATGTTATAACCAAGGCAAAATTTGATATTTTGAATGACATTTATAGGTACTGATGTGCTGTGTTTATTCCAACCAACCAGGTTCATAATGTGTGGTTTTTACCCCTAAAACAGGCTAAAATGATCTGTATGTGTCTGAAATGCTTCATGTTTGTATTTAAAAAAAACCTCTTAATTTGCAATACATTGGTGAAAAGGAGAATTTTGTAATACGAACCATATTCCTCTTGTAACATTTGATGTCAGATAGTTACAATCTTACCAGAGATTATACTACGTGAATTTTCTTGCAGTTGACTAATGATTAAACCTGATTACACTGGTACGAGGCGTGGCCCCGCCCTTCATCTAGTCGGTCATTGGGTGACAGTCTTAGAGGGATGGATCAATACGGATCCCTTAAAACTTCCTTGCAACCCTAAATCTGCACCTTTAGCATCCAGCCGGTTTACGCCCGTGGGGCTTCGCCCCCGGTTGCCTGCCACGCGATCGGGTCACCACAAACTCTTCATCCAAGCCTCTTAAGTTTCGGACCGCTGAGACTTCCGCGAACTGACTCTCTACGGAGTCCGTTACCCCGGTCACGCAGGACAAACGAGCTCCACTCACGCCCGAGTGAATCCCAGTGACGTCACAGAGAAGCCACACTTGAGCACCATGTGTTTCCTCAGGCCATCTCGGCGAAGGAAAATCCAGTCAAGAAGACTTCAACAACTCGCGCAAGTAACATGAATAACTGTTGTCTCTATCTGATCTGGTGCATATGATTTTAAGCAGTTAAAGATGAGTCAATTCTCTGCTTTTGTGGTTTCTCAGGTGATTCTAAGATCTAGTACGAAATACTAGATGGTCTGGGACTGTTTGTCAACTCATTTTGCATCCTCTGAACTGCCTGTGTGTGTGTGTGTGTGTGTGTGTGTGTGTGTGTGTGTGAACGTGTGTGTGCGTTTGTTTGTTGTTTTGATTATTACGTAGATTAGCCTCGTGTATCGAATAGTGTAGCTCAATAAATCTTTGTTCTCCTTTGTAAGAACTGTGTTCTTGTTTATGTGCTTCTAAGTCATTGCCTCAAGCCGTAGATTGTGTTACCTTGCTGAAAAGTTAACCCTATTCTGTGTTATGATATTACCGGTGGCCACGGGAATAATATAGACCAGATTGGTAAAATGGGATGTCTCTATTTGCGGGACACACTTCAGATAAAGTTTGAATATTTGATCTGATTCAATCCGACTCAATTGAGTCGAATCAATGATTCGAATCTTCAAGATCCGAGTCATTGATATGAGCTAATAATTCCTAAATCGATCTTATAACGTAGATTGATTTCTTACACCTGTCTATTTAACCTAATTAAGCTAGTTAAGCTTTTAAATGTCACTTTAAGCTGTATAGAAGTGTCTTGAAAAATATCTAGTCAAATATTATTTACTGTCATCATGGCAAAGATAAAATAAATCAGTTATTAGAAAACTAATGATGATAAAACTATTATGATTAGAAATGTGTTGAAAAAAATCTCCATTAAACAGAAATTGGGGAAAAAATAAACAGGGGCTAATAATAATAATAATATAATATATAATTATATATATATATATATATATATATATATATATATATATATATATATATATATATATATAAAATGACAAAATCTGTTTTGTGTTGTGCAGAGTTTTCTTGAAAAATTAACTGGTTATTTTATATTATTGATGTGTTATTAGTTCAGAGGAAATTGCAAATTGTTTAATGCCACTTATAAAAATTGTTTTTAACAGAACACATGACTACAGACCAGAGGTGTGGACTCGAGTCATGTGACTTGGACTCGAGTCAGACTCGAGTCATGAATTTGATGACTTTAGACTCGACTTGACAAAATATCAAAAGACTTGCAACTCGACTTGGACTTGAACAGAAATGACTTGGACCTTCACTTGGACTTGCGCCCATTGACTTGTGAAGGTCTCTCGCGCCCGCGGCACGTATATTCGGCCTCTCGCGCCCGCGGCGCGTACATTCGGTCTCTCGCGCCCGCGGCACGTATATTCGGTCTCTCGCGCCCGCGGCGGGTACATTCGGTCTCTCGCGCGCGTATTCCGTCTCTCTGCGTTCGCTTGACTTTTGTCCACTCTGGTGCCTCATACCATTTGTGCTTTTGCTCTCCAGAGATCATTCTGTTAAATTGGTTATTCCAATAATGTTGATATGGTTTATATATTGCTACACTATTTAATAACAATACACGAAAAGCTTGAAAGGTAAAGGTAAATTCTATAATAAATTCTAGTGTTTTTGAGTGTTGGGTATACTGCCTATGTTTTAGGCTAGTATTATTTACAACTTGTTAATCAATGCTTCAGCATACTGTAGTATTAAGAATAGTGAACTCATGAAATGAACTACAGAGTGTAGTTTTAATACAGTAAAGTGGTGAATTGGAATATAATATACCCTATAGTGTGAAAAAAAACAGCACTGGGTAATTTGTTTATATTACACTTCTTGTGTTACTGGCAACGCAGTGGCGCAGTGGGCAGTGCTGTCACCTCACAGCAAGAAGGTTGCTGGTTCAAGGCTGGGTCAGTTGGCGTTTCTGTGTGTAGTTTGCATGTTCTCCCTGCGTTCGCGTGGGTTTCCTCCGGGTGCTCCAGTTTCCCCCCCAGTCTAAAGACATGCGGTGTAGTGTATGAGTGTGGATGAGTGTGTGTGTGTGGATGTTTCCCAGAGATGGGTTGCAGCTGGAAGGGCATCCGCTGCGTAAAAATGTGCTGGATAAGTTGGCGGTTCATTACGCTGTGGCGACCCCAGATTAATAAAGGGACTAAGCTAAAAGAAAATGAATGAATGAATGTTGTGTTACCATAAGCCACAATAAGACTTTATTTTAGTTGCCATGATAAAATGGGATTGATAGTGACATTTATGTTAAGAGTGAACAGTACAGTAGGCTTAAGTTTTTCCTTATTTTTTATCACAGTTACATTTCTGCTTGCGTTAGTTATTGTTTAAATGTTTTTTATTTGATTAGTATGGTGCACCTTTAGGATGTTTAATAAATGTTTTTAAAATAAAATGTATTCTTTACATCCAACGTCTATTCCAGCGGCGCCTTTTTGTAAACTCTAGCCACCCCTGTGGCCACCCCAATATGATTTTGCTGTTGACATTATTCATTTAAATGTACTTATGTAAAAGGACAATATTTCAATAAATAAATAGCAGCCACTAAATTATTGTGGATTGATTGGCGCCACTGATGTAGCTGATTCACTTCCCAACCCCCCTCCCCGATCGTCGTTGACAGCACGCACACACCTTCAATATAGACAGCAATGGCAATTTATTATTTACCCTAAGGTACATCAATAGAAAAAGCTGTTTTAATAATAATGTGGCTCAGAAAGGAATATGGATAAATGATATTATTAGATAATGATATTATTAGATAATTAACACATTTCTAAATATAATAGTTTTAATAACTCATTTGTAATAACTGACTTATTTAATCTTTGTCATGATGACAGTAAATAATATTTGACTAGATATTTTTCAAGACACTTCTATACAGCTTAAAGTGACATTTAAAGGCTTAACTAGGTTAATTAGGGTAACTAGGCAGGTTAGGGTAATTAGGCAAGTTATTGTATAATGATGGTTTGTTCTGTAGACTATCGAAAAAAATATAGCTTAAAGGGACTAATAATTTTGACCTTAAAATGGGTTTAAAAAAAATTAAAAACTGCTTTTATTCTAGCCGAAATAAAACAAATAAGACTTTCTCCAGAAGAAAAAATATTATCAGACATACTGTGAAAATTTCCCTGTTCTTTTAAACATCATTTAGGAAATATTTAAAATAGAAGAAAAAAATTTAAAGGGGGTTCAATAATTCTGATTGCAACTGTAAATAGTAATGCCTTTTGTTTATTTGTTTGTTTTATTAATTAATTCATTATTCTTCATTAATTTTAGACACGGCATATACCGTATGCTGTACAATAAAAGTATGTGAAAACAACTGAAAAGTTACTTATATATATGAAACTTGTTTAAAAACTAAATGTTTTTTATTTTACTGAATTTGAATTTCTTGATTTTTTGGGGGGAATAAATTGCAATGTTTCAAGAGTAATTAATTAAATGAATTAAAACCACATTATTTCATTTACCAGAAACAAAAATATAACATTACACTGAATTCATTAATATATTTTTTGTGTGCCATCCCAAGATTTGGTGCGGCCTCTTCTAGCCACCCCTAAGAAAATTTTCTGGGGGTGCCACTGGTCTATTCTCTGTCTTAAAGTGTTTGAAACTGGAAATATTTTATCATATAACACAGCCAAAAATTTTATGATTTATTAGATTAAAAATGTAATATGTACGTCTATTTTAGTATATTGGTTGTTAATCAACTGCACCAATATAAATCATATCGAAAAGCACAAAAGGAAGAGGAAAACACAAGACACAAATTGTGAGTCTGCATATAATCTCTGAGAACGTGCAAGAAAAATTGTGCGTGAGCAGTGCATATTTGAGAGAGTGACAAAATTTGCGCACGAGCAGCGTATATTTGAGAGCTCACAAGCAGTTTTGTCTACAAATAGAGGAAATCGGTGCACGAGCATCACACAAGAGAGCGTAGAGACAGTTCTTCAACGTTATGTGAAGAAAACAACGTTATTGTTTGTATGAAGTAGCCTACTTCATTGAGAATATGTGCTACCATTTTACATTGCTGCTAGACAGATTTGCATCTTAATCTCTTCAGCACACACACGAGATTCCATTGACAAAATACCAATTTCACTCAATTTTACTTTGCAGCATACAGGAGTTGTTGGTCTACTGCTGCCTCATTGAGGTCGTTTATGTAATTTTCGTTAATCACAAGTTGATCACCGAAGACATAACATAGCACAAATAAAACTAATGAATTAGACAGCAGCAGACCTGCAAATTCTGTGTGATGTGAGGCAAAATGGACTCTATTGTGGTGGAACTCGTTCTTGTGGAATATGCTGTAGAGACGAGACGCAGCACTGTTCAGCACTTTTTCAGAAAATTACATTTGTATTTTTATGTATCTGAGCAATGTTCTTTCATAAAAAAGGTTTGTTTAATAAATATAGATCTTACAACCATACATAATCTGTATACATTTTATTTTTCTGTTAAAAAGACTCGAAAAGACTCGAAAGTCAAACCGTAGGACTTTGGACTTGACTTGAGACTTGTTGGCCTTGACTAGGGACTTGACTCGGGACTTGCCTGTCTTGACTCGGGACTTGACTCGGGACTTGAGGGCAATGAATTGAGACTTACTTGTGACTTGCCAAACAATGACTTGGTCCCACCTCTGCTACAGACTTTAATGAGACTTTATCAGAAAATTATTTTAATTTGTATGATTTTATTTACTACTGTAAATATTGTTTGCTTTGTATTTATTTTGTGTTTGTGTACTCTTTTATTATTGTAACTCCCTGAAGAAAATCTTTTAGATACTGAACACATGACCGGTATTATCTTATATTTTAAAATTATAATCTTGGAAAACATGCATTTTCTTTAACACTATTTAAGAAATTATAAGCAATATGAAATGTGCTTACACAAGTTATTTGTGTTTTTACTATAGTAAAACTGTAGCCACCATGAGTGTACATGTTTTGAAGTACTTGTAAATATTACTATGGTTCTAATGTAAATGCTGTAATGGATTTTGTATTTAAAATCTTTATTGCAACAGTTCAGCCATAGTTATAGTACAACTGTTTGATTTTGTTTTAAACGTGGTAAAGCATGGTTATGTGTGATAAAAGTATGTTAATCTATTTGTATGTTTGTGAAAATATTAATAAATGTTCAACTGTTATTGAGAGTGGTGCGTCGTTTTTATTATAAACCAGCAGCAGCTGGTCCATAAGTATGAGCAAAAAGCAGGTGAAGCGCGTCCCCGCGGAGCGGCCGGTATTTCCGGTTTCGTCGTCCCGATATCGGCTGGACATCATTTCCGATCATTTGCCGACATTGCGGCGACATATTGCCAATTAGCAAACGCTCCCTGAGCGACATCGCGCTGATGGAATTTTGAAAATCGGCACGACGTCGGCCCAATGTATGTGTGCTGTCTGGGTAAAGATGATTTGAGAGAGGGTGTTTTGAAAACTCTAAAAAATATTATGGGACTCAAAATAGATTGGTCTAGAGCAGGGGTGCCCAACCTTCTTTGAACAAAGATCTACTTTTAAATTTGTCAGTGTGCCGAGATCTACCAGTCCAAAAAAAATGCCAGTCACTACTAATAGCATACTTACATGTTTATTACGTTCAAAACAAACTGAAAATTAGTCCCTAATAGTCCATATATAATAAAACATAGTCCAATACTAGTGACAATAAAGTTATTTCCCCCACCTCTGGCACTGGGAGGAGGCAGCTAGTTTCTCGTAGTCAGGGCAGTAGGAGCTGGTTGCAAGCCTTAAGCAGGCCACAAGGGGGTCATCAGTAGGGCCAGACGGAATCTGCGGACGTTTTTTTGCAATTTCTGCGGAGAAATTTGGTAAAAATCTGCGGATTTCTGCGGAATTATTTTGGGAGTCTCCTAAATAAAACCTTAATATGTGAAATATGTGTAATTTAAAAACTGAATAAATTCAGATTTACACACATTTACTCAAGTAAATAAACAGAATTAATGATGGGCTAAAAATCTGCAGAATTCTGCAGAAAATCTGCGGAACTTTGCGCGTGCAGATTCCGTGTGGGCCTAGTCATCAGTCATTGTAGATCTGTACTTTGACTTGATAATTTTCATGTGAGAGAATGCACACTCACACAGATAAGTTGATCCAAAAAGTGCTGTCAAGTTGAAGGCACATATTCTGAGGTTGTGATACTTTTGTTTAGGCAGTAATTTCCAGAAGTCTCCAGTCATGCCAGGTGTTGCCCTGGATTTGATCTCAATGTCATTTTGCAGTGTGAGAATCTCATTTTCAACAGCAGAGTTATCTAAGTGGAACAGTGATACAATTTTGGAGGCAATACTATCCACATCAATGTTGTGACCAAATGGAAAACACAGATAGCTAGCAACAGGCTCAATGGATGCAAAATCAGTAAAGTGTCTCTCAAATTCTAACAAGATGCTCTGAACTTGCTCCTCATAGTGCACACTGTCAAGCTGTGCAAAGTGTTTGCCCTGTCTCTGGAGTTCTGCCTGCATGTAAGAAAAGTTCCGCAGGTCACAGTGTTGAAGCCTACTTGAAAGCATTTGTAGCTTGCTTTTAAATGTATTCACTGAACTGATCATGTTGATCACATGTTTATCTTTACCCTGCAGCTCCATATTTAAATCATTCAGCAGGTCAGTGAGATCAGTCAGGAATGCTAAATCCAATAGCCATTGGTGGTCCTCTAGCTGATACAGGGCTGCCAACTTTTGGCTTTAGCTTGGAGTAAGAATTTAAGCCCCGCCCATATCCACAAGCCACGCCCCCACAACAAGCCACGCCCCGTTTGTTTATAAATATATAAAATGATAAATATATTATTTTAATAAATACAATATTTAATATATGTCGTGATTTATTTTAATAAATAAATGATTTAATACTTTTTAAAATATTTATTACAAATTAGAGTATTATTACTATTATACAATTATTATAAATAAATAAATAAAAAACAATGTAAAGATACAACTGAAGTGATATGCTAAGATCATTTAAGAAAACTTTTGCGTAAATATATTAATTTTAGGACAGCATGGTGGCTCAGTGGTTAGCACTGTTGCTTCACAGCAAGAAGGTCACTGATTCGAGTGACAAGTGCTTTAGGGGAATTGATGAACTAAATTGGTTGTAGTGCATAAGTGTATGAGTGTGTATGGGTGTTTCCCAGTACTGGGTTGTGGCTGGAAGGGCATCGACTGCGTAAAACATATGCCGGAACAGTTCATTCCGCTGTGGCGACCTCTGAAATAGAGACTAAGCTGAAGGAAAATGAATAAATGAATATTAATTTCATTAGAATGAAATTCTACAGATTGTATAGAACACAAAATATGTTTTATAGAATTATTTGTTGTGTGTTTTCTTAGACCTGACTTGTGGCCAAAAATTAGGTTTAAACTCCCTGACTTCATCCCTTCTTTCTGCTTCATACAAAAAAAAATCTATCAGGAGACATGCTAGTCAAAATAAAATCATCATCATATTAGTTAAACTTTAATTTTGTTGATTTCCAAAACTCACTGCGCGCTGACACCTGTACATTAAAGGCTGTTACCCCTGCCATAAAACGCAGCCCCTCTGAAATGTGCATCTATTAACTTAAATAATCACTTTTTAATAACATCATTATGACACTAATGAGAGTGAACTTTTCTCTTACAGAAGATTACAGATTTGTTTTTACATTTATTTGTAAAGCTAGAGGGCAACCCAGTGGCGCAGTAGGTAGTGCTGTTGCCTCACAGCAAGAACGTCGCTGGGTCGTAGGTTCGAACCTCGGCTGGGCTGGGTCAGTTGGCGTTTCTGTGTGGAGTTTGCATGTTCTCCCTGGGTTCGCGTGGGTTTCCTCCGGGTGCTCCGGTTTCCCCCACAGTCCAAAGACATGCAGTACAGGTGAATTGGGTAAGCTAAATTGTCCATAGTGTATGAAGTGTGAATGTGTGTGTGGAAGTTCCCAGAGATGGGTTGCGGCTGGAAGGGCATCCGCTGCGTAAAATCGTGCTGGATAAGTTGGCGGTTCATTCCGCTGTGGCGACCCCGCAAGGGACAAAGCCGACAAGAAAATGAATGAATGAATGAATGTAAAGCTAGAGTGTTTTCACTTATTGTTTTTCACAGCAACTCTCACACTCCATTGCCGCAAGCCCCCAGTTACCAACCAAAAGTCAGCCAGCCTCACACCCATCTCTGAGCCCACCTCGCCCTACACCTAGGAGAGGCCTCAGGTCGTTGCGACAGCGGCAGGTCCCAAAAAACACCTCATCTTCAACTGGTGAACTTAAAAGCTGCCATTGATGTGTCCCGGGTGCCTGCTTAGATAACAGTGTCTTTATCAGATGTTTACAGAACAAGCAGGAACCCAGTATGCCTGTAGCATTCTCTACTCAGATAGGTGTTATATTACGTGACAGAAAACTGAAGACTTCTTCAGGCCGTATAGCAAATCATTCAAATTTGGTGTCTATTAAATGTAATTCTGAGACTACTGTAGGGAAAACAGCTAAAACTGTTAAGTTAGCACTTTTAAACATCCGATCACTTAACAATAAGTCACTTTTAGTCAATGATTTTATCAACAAAAATTGCCTTGATTTTATGCTTTTAAATGAAACTTGGCTAGATGACAGTTGTAGCGCAGCAGTTCTGAATGAAACAGCTCCTTTAAACTTTGATTATTTGAGTGTTTGCAGAGTTAATAGAAGAGGTGGAGGCATCGCTGCCCTATTTAAAGATGTCTATGAGTGTAAACAAGTGTCATTTGGTGACTATTTGTCGTTTGAATATCTGAGTATAGCACTAAAAGGTGCTCCACGAATTTTACTGATAATTATCTACAGACCTCCAAAATATTCTCCAACTTTTATTGATGATTTTACAGAGTTGTTATCAATAGTAACCTCTGAGTTTGACTATTTTACTATTGCTGGGGATTTTAATATTCACATTGATAATCCTGAAATCAATGCTGTAAAAGAACTCATGAATGTCTTTAACACTTTTGATCTGACTCAGCATGTTCAAGGACCCACACACAATCGTGGACACACTCTTGATCTACTTATAACTAAGGGTCTACACATTTCATCGACTGTTGTTAAGGATGTTGCACTATCTGATCATTTCTGTATTTTCTTTGATATATTGATCACTCCAGCTATTAAAGACAGATCTGTCTCTGTCAGAAAGAGATACATTAATGAGAACACTGGTGAGCAGTTTATGAAGGCCATATCACTGGCACCAAGTATATCTGCAGACTCTGTTGACTCTCTCCTTGATTTGTTTAACTCTAAAGTTAAGAATGTCATAGATGACATTGCTCCTGTTAAAGTCAGGAAGAGAACTGGGATGAAAAATGTGCCTTGGAGGAAAACAACAGCAGTTCTAATGATGAAAAGACAGTGCAGAAAAGCTGAGCGTATGTGGAGGAAGACGAAACTAGTAGTCCACTACAATATCTATAAAGACAGTCTTCATGCTTTTAATGTGAAACTAAAAACCGCTAGGCAGACTTTCTTTTCAAGCCTTATAAACAGCAATCTAAATAATACTCGCTTCCTCTTTGCAACGGTAGAGAGACTCATAAACCCCCCCAGTACGATTCCCAGTTAACTAATCTCGGAAAGTAAATGTAATGAGTTCGCTCATTTCTTTACTGATAAGATTAATAATATCAGAAAGGCAATCAGCTCATCCAATCAGCCAATGTGTATCGAAGTCAGACAAACTCAACCACAACTTAAGAAAGCAGACATTATGTCTGATTTCATGTCAATTAATGGTAAAATCTTAGTGGAGATCGTGCAAAGTATGAAAACATCAACCTGCAGTCTTGACACGCTCCCCACATCATTCTTCAAAACAGTGTTTAACTGTTTAGAAAAGGATCTCCTAAAAGTGGTAAATGCTTCACTTCTGTCAGGGACTTTTCCAAATTCACTTAAAACTGCAGTTGTTAAACCCCTGTTGAAAAAGAGCAATCTGGATAACACACTATTGAGCAGTTACAGACCAATCTCAAATCTCCCTTTCATTGGCAAAATCATTGAAAAAGTTGTTTTCAACCAGGTTAACACGTTCTTAAACTCCAAGGGGTGTTTAGACAATTTTCAATCTGGTTTCAGAGCACATCACAGTACAGAGAGCGCTCTTATAAAGATAATCAATGATATCCGCCTAAATACAGATTCAGGTAAACTAACAGTGCTGGTAATGCTCGATCTTAGTGCTGCATTTGACACTGTCGATCACAGCATACTTCTGGATAGGCTGGAAAATTGGGTTGGGCTGTCTGGGACAGTCCTCAAATGGTCCAGATCTTATCTTGAAGGGAGAGGTTACTATGTCAGTATAGGTGACCATAGGTCGAGGTGGACACCCATGACATGTGGAGTCCCACAAGGCTCGATTCTGGCACCTCTCCTGTTCAACCTTTATATGCTCCCTCTGAGCCAAATAATGAGAAACAACCAAATTTCCTACCACAGCTATGCTGATGACACTCAGATCTACTTAGCCTTATTGCCTAATGACTACAGCCCAATTGACACCCTCTGCCAATGCATTGATGAAATGAACAGTTGGATGTGCCAAAACTTTCTTCAGTTAAACAAAGAGAAAACTGAAGTCATTGCGTTTGGGAACAGAGATGAGGTTCTCAAGGTGAATGCGTACCTTGGCACTAAGGGTCAAACAACAAAAAATAAGGTCAAGAATCTTGGTGTGACTCTGGAGTCAGATCTGAGTTTCAATAGTCATGTCAAAGCAGTTACTAAATCAGCATACTATCATCTCAAAAACATTGCAAGAATCAGATGCTTTGTTTCCAGTGAAGACTTGGAGAAACTTGTTCATGCTTTTATCAGCAGCAGGGTGGATTACTGTAACGGCCTCCTCACGGGCCTTCCCAAAAAGACAGTCAGACAGTTGCAGCTCATCCAGAACGCTGCGGCCAGGATTCTGACCAGAACCAGGAAATCAGAGCACATCACACCTGTCCTCAGGTCTCTACACTGGCTCCCAGTTACATTCAGAATAGATTTTAAAGTACTATTACTTGTCTATAAATCACTAAATGGCCTAGGACCTCAATACATTACAGATATGCTCACTGAATACAAACCTAGAAGAACACTCAGATCTTTAGGATCATATGAACTAGAAATTCCAAGAGTTCAGTCAAAGCAGGGTGAATCGGCTTTCAGCTACTACGCCCCTCGCTGCTGGAATCAGCTTCCAGAAATGATCAGATGTGCTCCAACATTAGGCACATTCAAATCCAGACTGAAAACACATCTGTTTAGCTGTGCCTTTACTGACTGAGCACTGTGCTACGTCCGATAAATTGCTTACGTTTTTCTCTTCTTTTTCATTTTTTTACAACCTGTTTTAACACATTTTTGTCTGTTTTTATCTGTTTTTTATTATCTGTTTTTATTTTTATTTTTTCTTATACTTGTTTTTTTTATTCCTGTTTATGTAAAGCACTTTGAATTGCCACTGTGTATGAAATGTGCTATATAAATAAACTTGCCTTGCCTTGCCTTGCCTTTTGCTTTATCCATCAAGATAATAATCATATTACGTTTTAATCAATTATGGCCTTTGGTTTTCATGTAGACCGAGAATCGCAATGAAAGTCTATGAAAGGCAGGCCCGGATTAAGAATTCAGAGGCCCATGGGCACAATGTCTTGTAGGTCCCTTACCTGCCACACCCCTATAGTTGAATTAAAATATACGATTAATAAAATATTTTTTAATAAAATTAATCTATATTAACCTAAATTGCCCGCATTTTTTTAAAGAAATGATATACAGTGCATATATTTCTAGTCTACAAAGATTTAACTTATTTTTAAAGCATTTAAAACACACTTTGAAAAAACAAATACTAATAAAACTAGTGAAAATTATTGGATTTTAATATACTTGTTCAAGTTCACAGAAGCAGTACTAAAATTTATATTTAAGGGTATTTTTAATGTATAACTTCTACAAAGTTATAATGCATATGATTTGCATATAACACCTCTCCAATCCAGTTCTTTGAATCGAAGTCCTCCATAATACACACACTTATTAATGATTCCATGTCTTCCTTGTGATGAAGAGTAGGCAAAATCTGATATGTAGTGGGGGAAAAAAGAAGAACGTGTTCTTCAGACGCTGGATTCGATCCGGGTTCATGATCGATTGGATAAAAGCATAATGCCATGCGCATTACAAACTGCGCCACTCTCAATACTATTTGTTGCTCTCTTCTGTGAGTCAAATGGTGATGGGTGGGAATCACTCAGCTTCCAATAAGGTGCGCTATTTGCACTTAGCCTAAATAGGGGTGCGTTTCTTGGCACAACACCTGTTGCACAATGCGTGAGCAGCGCCTATTTTTTTTTTCGGCGGGCATGTTCACAACCGGGATTCATACCGGGAGCGGCAACGCGAGCAGCGCAACAGCGTCAAGCAGGGGCGGTGCGAGAGCCGCGCGGGTATGTTTTCTGCGCGCATGCGTCAGTTTGTTTTACTATTACATTGCTTTCACCAGCGTTGGATCAGTTGCACATACAGAGAATAACATCTTTATAAAACGCTAAAAGTCTTTAACACCGTCTTTATTATAACGGGAAAAATATTCACGGGATGATTTTTCTGCGTGAGAAAATGGATGTGTGGCGTGAGAGCGTGAGAATACTGTCAATTGCGTGACTCTCACGCCGATTGCGTGAGAGTTGGCAGCCCTGAGCTGATAATATTCTGCATGTTTTGAAAGTTTCAGAAATTCTTTGATTTCTGGCAACAACTTAGAAAATCTTGACAAAAATTTACCTCTGCTCAGCCATCTAACATCCGTGTGCAACAACAGGTCTGTGTTTTCTGCACCTGTCTCCTCCAAATGAGCACGGAATAAACTTCTCTGTAGACTCTTGGCTCGAACGGAACACACAATCTTCATTGCAACATCCATAACTTCTTTCATGTTTAAAATTTTACCACACAATGCCTGCTAGTGGATTATACAGTGGTAATTATGGAAGTCTGGGAAACATTCACTCTGTTTGCACATTGCAATGAACCCACTAGTGCGGCCCACCATGGCTGGAGCACCGTCCGTTGTGATAGAGATGAGTTTAAAGAGGGGCAATTGGGTCTTGCTGACAAATTCCATAAAACCTTGGAAAATATCTTCGCCTCTAGTGTGTCCTTTTAATGGCAAAATGGTGAGCAGTACTTCCTGTGCACCCATGTCTCCAAAAACCATTCTAATGAAAACACATAGCTGTGACACATCCACAACATCAGTTGATTCATCAAATTGAAGAGAAAAACATTCACACTGTTCAATATCCTTCCTTAACTGCTCCTCGACATCTTCTGCCATTTACTCACATCGCCGTGTGACAGTCCCACGGGACAATTGCACGTCCTTAATGGCAGCCATGATATCACTTTTATTCTTAAAGTCACCAAATAGTGCATCTGCAGCCTCAATAAATGCGTCTTTCACAACTTCGCCGTCCTTGAAAGACTTCTTGTGTTTCGCAAGAACGTGACTGACACAATAAGATGGTATAGTTGCAGCCTTACTCTTGGTGTTTGGCCTGGTAAAAATGGACTGCTGTGCTGCTAACTGCCCCTTCAATTCTCGAACTTTTCGGGTTCGTAGAGCTGATTATCCGGAAAATCTGCATCATAGCTTTTGTGCACAGTTTTGAAATGCCGCTCCAAATTGCCCTTCTTCGGTAAGGCCACGCATGCATTACAAATAAGACAGATGGACTTCGAATTTGAATAAACAAAAAAATAATCCTCTTCCCATTCTGAATGAAAATTATATGTCTTCGGTTTTTTAGCTTCTGCCATAGCTTCATTACTTTGCTAAATTCGCAGCTTTCTCCAATCTCCACCTAAACAGTGAAACCCTGCTAATAATATATGTATATATTTATGTTATATATATATTTTTTTTAAGTTTTTGCGTTCCCTCGCAAAGATGTTTTTCCACAATCACTTTTCCTGTTCACTTCATACACGTCAACTCTCCTGTTTTTGCCGGGATTCTCCAGTATTTTACCATTCTATCCCGCTATCATCCTATCATTAAGTTTTTTCCCATATTTCTCATGTATTTGTAATCTTAATAGCACGCTGAAATTAATAAAAAAAATGTCTGCAGTGACTTTCTTTCCATTAAAACTGTGCGTCAATCGCCCCCCTTCATATACAACTTCTGAATCAGATGTATACGGACCAATGACTGTATGGATGCGCTCTGTATGATAAACTGAATCCAGATCAGCTTCTGTACACACCATTTAAAGTGACACCTCTGTTATCAAACAAGTGAAGAGCAGCAAATGAAACTCTCGTTTTTTATTTGATAACAGTGGTGTCACTGTAAGAATGCACAGATCTATAATGAAAGTAATCCATTACTTTAGTAACTGTTTGTGCTCATTTAAGAGAACATTAGTTTTGTTTAAAATAAAACACGCAGGACAAACATGTATGTTTACATATTATTAATAGTATTTATCTAAACATACAGCCGAATATCCCAAAATGTCCTGCACTTTCGCTTCTCTTTAAATTGCATGTTCAGAAGTTGATCTGGGATCAGTTTGTCATACGGAGCGCGTCTGTCAGTCAGCGCTTATACCAGTCATTGGCTAATTCAGAAGTTGCATATAAGGGGTCATCATCGACGCACAGTTTTAATGGAAAGAAAGTGAACGCAGACATTTTTATATTAATTTCAGCATGCTTTCAAGTTTAAAAATACATGAGAAAGATGGGAAAATACTGAATGACAGGATGATAGCAGGATATAATGGTAAAATATGGGATAATGCTGGCAAAATTGGGAGGGTTGACATGTACGAAGTGAACAGGAAGATAGCGCAAAACATCTTTGTGAGGGAACGCAAACACCTTAAAAAAATAAAATAAATAAATAAATATATAAATATATTCCTATCACTGTTCTTTTTTCTCCCACCCATTTTGTTTTTCTCCCACTCAGTTTTTTTCCCCACCATCACGTCCCTTCCGAGTCTCTGTAATTTATTACTTTCAAAAATGCAGTATAACTTCGTCCCTTTCGGCGTTTTAAATCCCTTTTATCACATTTAGGTGTTGCTTCTATATTTATCATAAACCGCTGTGAGTGGCGCTGCGTGATGCGCGTGCATGCGAAGGGGAGTCAGATCTTGATACATACAACACCGGCACATACTAGAGCAGAGCTCAATCAATGATCTTGTAAAGGTAAATAAATACTTAAAAAAATAGTACAGCGTTTCCTTTAATCAAGAAATGTTATGTCTATAAAGGTTATATTTGTATTTGAGGTCTGAGACGTGGGGATGGTGAATAGAAAGAAAAGGCAAACCAAAAGGCAACTGATACTCGCGATCGACTGGAAAGCCATCTGCGATCGACTGGTTGGGCACCTGTGGTCTAGAGTGACTAACTGTGCTCAAAAGAAGTATGAATCTGTGAATGAATTCACTGAGAGGCTTTGTCAGACAGCCATAGCTTACATTGGAATTGTTAACAACACTGAAAATGTGTTAGATGACAAAGGACCACTAGTTCGCATTTGGTCCGATGGCCTTGTAACAGAGCACAGAAAAGCATTGTCTTTTCTAGATCTCACGTGGTATGACAATACCATTAGAAATAATCTAGGCAAGTTAGCTGCATGGGAAAAAGATGCTAATGTTAAAGCAAAAGTCAGAATAGCAGCAACTACATTTAGTACAACAAACCAAAACACTAGGTGGCCTAAAAGAGAAGGCAAATGCAACTACTGTGGGAAATTAAGACACTGGAAGAAAGAGTGTAGGAAGAAGCTGAAAGATAGTAAAAGACATGCTATGCATATTCTGCTCCTTCTCAGCCTGCCTACAACCCTGAAGTAGTTCCACCATTGTCTACGGCAGCTTTAGGACAGCTTGCTCAGGCTCTTCTAAGAGCACAACAAGAACAGGAAAAAAAATAATTGTTGGGGCTGTGAGTAGCTACCTTTCCCCTGTAATCCAACACAATGACAAAATAATTTTTGTGAAAGGTAGCATACAAGATAAAGAGATTGATTTTTTGCTTGATACAGGTGCAGAAATAACAGTGATTCCTATGAAATTGGCTAAAGATTTTAACATTCCGTACAACAAAACTAAACTTTCCTTAACAGATGTAATAGGTGAAGACTCTGTTTTGTTTGAAACCCCGCCTATAGAGGTACAATTTGGCCCAAAAACTGACAACAAAATTGCTATGTGCTCCATTAAATACAGGTGCAATTCTAGGCATGGATATACTAAGACAATTACTTCTAACCTTAGACGTGTCTTCAGAAACAGCTAGCATAAAAATTTCCTCAGTACAAGTTTCTACTGATAATGCAATCGCATCTCAGTATGCTTTCTTACAGAATCATCCAA
Organism: Danio kyathit; assembly: GCA_903798195.1. Taxonomy (NCBI): domain Eukaryota; kingdom Metazoa; phylum Chordata; class Actinopteri; order Cypriniformes; family Danionidae; genus Danio; species Danio kyathit. The sequence continues at coordinate 18,364,997 of LR812532.1, read as the reverse complement.
TCTGGGCAAATGACAAGGATGATTGTGGATTTCTGACAGGTGTAGAACCCGTCAAATTGACAGGAACTCCACCTCCAGTTATTAAACAATATCCTATCAGTAAGGAAGCCATACAGGGAGTGAAACCTATTATAGAAAAATTACTGAAGCAAGGAGTGCTAGTTAAAACCAACAGTGCCTGTAACTCACCCATTTGGCCTATAAAGAAAGCTAATGGAACATGGAGACTCATTATAGATTACAGAGTAGCCAATAAACATATTGATAAAATCACCCCATTAGTAGCAGATCCATCTACAATTTGTAATGGTCTACCATTAGATTGTAAAATTTTTACAGTAATTGATATGTCTAATGGATTCTTTTCTGTACCCTTGCACTCTGACAGCCAGACATGGTTAGCCTTCACAGTTGACTATGAACAATACCAGTGGACACGTTTACCACAGGGATTTCAAAATTCCCCTACTATTTATTATCAAGCTATCAGACATGATTTGTGTGACCCAGAATGTCCAGTCAAAAAGTCTACCATGATTCAGTATGTCGATGATATTTTGATTGCCTCGACAGATCATGAGGTACATAAAACTGAATTGGCAGCATTGTTAGACTATTTGCACAAAAAAGGACATAAATGCAGCTTTCACAAAGCTCAAATTGCTAAAAACCAAGTTACTTTTCTGGGTCAAACAATTGGTACAGGAAATAGATCCATTTCACAGGATCGAGCAGCTTAAGTCAAAATAATACCTCCACCTACCACCATTAAAGCACTCAGATCATTCTTAGGAACAGCAGGTTACTGTCGACCTTGGATTGAAAATTATGCCTCAATGGCCCAGCCATTCTATGACATATTGAAAGGTCAGGTTAAGGATTCTGATACAGTTAGTATAGAGAAAACTCAGCTTAACGCTTTCAATAATTTGAAGACCGAACTATGCCAAGCACCTGCCCTAGGAATCAGATAGGCCTTTTGTGCTTTATGTTCTTGAACACGCAGGCTTTATGACAGCATGTTTGATGCAAGATCATTGGGGCTGTTTACGCCCAATCCATTATTATTCTGGTAAACTTGACATAGTCGCTCAAGGTATGGGTCCATGCCTTAGAGCAGTACAGGCAGTTCATCTAGCTCTTCAGGCTTCAGCAGTAATGGTGTTAGGTCAGACTGTTAATGTAAGATGCCCTCACGCAGTGTCTGCACTATTGAATAAAAGCAAAAATCACTTCTGTCACCTCCTCTCGTTGGGGAAATTGGTTAACGACTCTCACAGCCCTGAATGTTGTTTTACAGCGTGCACTAATCACAAACCCATCATTATGTATGATGTCTGCATTGACTGAAGTTGTGTTAGAGGATGAGGGAGAAATGACTCATGATTGTGTTACACTTACTTATACACCTACAAGTGAAGTAGCAGAAATGCCTATAGAGAATGCAGAATGGGAAATGTTTGTTGATGGTTCAGCACAAATCATTGAAGGTAACAGACGAGCAGGTTATGCAGTAACTTCCACCACAGAAGTAATAGCTTCAGGTCGTCTTCCAGATCACTTGTCAGCTCAAGCTGCAGGACTAGTAGCTTTAACTAGAGCATGCACGCTAGCTTCAGGTGCAAATATCCAGATATGCTTTTGGGGTAATTCATGATTTTGGTTTCATTTGGCAAAGTAGACAGTTTCTAACTTCTGCTGGATCCCCTATTAAGCATGCTGGATTAGTGAAAGACCTGATGTTTGCCATGAAACTTCCTAAGAAATTGGCAGTGATCAAAGTGAAAGCACATCTCACAGCTAATACCATGGAAGCTAAAGGTAATGCTCTTGCTGATGTAGCTGCTAAACAGGCTTGTTATTATGCTAATGTACAAGTATGCTCCGGTAGTACAGCACAGAAAACAATTCTGCCTCCTGAATCAATTATTAATCTGTACAAAAATGTTCCTTTATATAAAGCATGGACCTGGTTAGACAAAGGAGCCACAATGGACTCATCTGGCTGCTGGACTAAGAAGGGAAAATATGTTGCTCCCGAATCACTGTTGCCATAATTGGCTCAACAAATACACAATATGGGTCACAGTGGTCCAGCAACTATGAATCACAGGTTCTCAAATCAATGGTGGAATCCAAAACTCAGAAATGTAGCCACCGAAACAGTGAAAAGATGTGTTACATGTCAGAAAAATAATGACGTGCCAGCAGCAACACATACCCCAGCTCCACCGAGGCCATTTTGTCATCTGCAGGTCGATTACATATCATTACCTCCCTGTAAAGGAAAAAATGATGTTTTGATAGTAATAGATAAGTTCTCGAGATGGGTTGAAGCTTATCCAACAGGACGTGCTACAGCTGCACATACGGCTAAATGTCTAATCACTGATTTTATTCCCAGATGGGGATTACCAGATTCCATTGACTCAGATCAGGGTACACACTTCACAGGACAGGTAGTCAAGGAAGTGTCTAAAATGTTGAAGATTAAGTGGAATCTTCACTGCCCCTACAGGCCACAAGCATCAGGACAGGTTGAACGAGCTAATAGGACAATTAAAACCAGGCTAAGCAAAATGCATCAGGAAGGAGTTTCATGGGTCGAAGCACTTCCAGCGGTACTGTGTAGTATAAGAGCATCACCTAACAGATCAGTAGGACTGAGCCCTCATGAGATTATTACTGGACGCCCAATGCAAATGCCAGGTGTAATTGATCTTAGAAACGCTGATGTGCACATTGTCTCACATGCCCTGATAGCTTACTGTGAAAACCTCACCAAGTCTGTACAGAATGCCAGAGAGAGAGTTGAGTCGTGTTGGCAAAATCCACCAGAAGGTGGACACACAATCATCCCAGGTCAGTGGGTCATGATAAAGTCATTCAGAAACAAGCCATTAGAGCCTAAATGGCATGGACCACATCAAGTGATGTTGATTACAGCAGCTGCAGTGTTGTGTCAGGGAAGAAAAACTTGGACACATGTCTCACATTGCAAGGTTGTTCCACCACCTACAGGGATAGGATAGGACACACGGAACAGTGGGGTGCCCAGGGAAGAACTGATCCAATAGGGATTGGGGGCCACCCCTGGGTGAACACATACCTCATAGGATTTTCCCCCACTTATTAGTCCACCCTTACCTCACTGTTTCGTAGGTGTCATGGGACTTAAGAAATAGGGAAAGAAGGAACAACTATAGCAGAATTAGATTGAACAGAGGATACAAAACTAGTGTTTTGCAAATTCTATTTTTTTTATTTTTTATTTTCTACTTTTTTTCTTTTTGCAACAAATACTGTTTCGTTGCCTTCTGTTTTCTTTTGAAGGGACTCACTGGTCCAAAAACCAGTTCGAATCAGGCTTGGAATCTTGGGGTAGCCACATGGCCCTATTCGTTTAACTCATCTCCAGGGCTTACACTATCATATAACAGTGAACAACTGTTATTCATGGTCTCCCCCAATACTCTGGTTACGGATGGACAGAAATGCTTTTAGTAATTTCATAAATCGTTAACCATCTAGACAAGAGAGCTTTCAAAACCTCCATCCCGAGACTTTTGAATGACCGATCATGTGATCTTGTGGCCATATGTTCGCCCTCGAGACATTCTAATTTCAGCCAGATGGACAGAATTCAAAGACAAGAGATCTCTGCAAATGAATGAGAGACTTAAGAAAGACAATTCCTATAAATGTTAGAACCAAGGCAAAATGTGATATTCAGAATAATAGCCATAGGTACTGATGTGCTGTGTTTATTCCAACCAACCAGGTTCATAATGTGTTGTATTACACTTATAACAGGTTAAAATGATCTGTATGTGTCTGAAATGTTTTATGTTCGTTATCAAACCGAACCCCTCTTAATTTGCACTACATTGGTGAAAATGAGAATTTAGTAATATGAACAGTATTCGTCTTGTAACATTTTATGTCAGATAGTTACAATCTTACCAGAGATTTTACCACGTGAAGTCTCTTGCAGTTGGTTAATGATTAAACCTGATTACACTGGTACGGGGTGTGGCCCCACCCTTCATGGCAGTCGGTCATTGGGTGACAGTGTTAGAGGGATGGATCAATACGTGTCCCTTAAAACGCCCCTGCAGCCCTAAATCTGCGCCTTTTGCATCAAGCCGGTTTGTGCCCGCTGTTGCATCCGCCCCCAGTCGCCACCACGCAATTGGGTCACCACAAACTCTTTATGCAAACCTCTTAAGTTTCGGACCTCTGAAACTTCCGGTAAACTGACTCTCGGCAGAGTCGGCTCCCCCGATAACCCAGGACAACGAGCTCCACTCACGCCTGAGTGAATCCCGAAGACATCACCGAAGCCAACCTATCAGGAGCGCCACGTGTTTCCTCAAGCCAGCCCGGCAAGGCGAAACTCCAGTCAAAGACTTCAACAACTCGCGCAAGTACACAACAACTGTTGTCTCTTTCTGATCTGGTGCATATGATCTTAAGCAGTTAAAGATGAGTCAAATGTCTGCTTTTGTGGTTTCTCAGGTGATTCTAAGATCTAGTACGAAATACTAGATGGTCTGGGACTGTTTGTCAACTCATTTTGCAGCCTCTGAACTGCCTGTGTGTGTGTGTGTTTGTGTGTGTGCGTTTGTTTGTTGTTTCGTTTATTACGTAGTTAGCCTCATGTATCGTAGTGTAGCTCAATAAATCTTTGTTCTCCTTTGTAAGAACTGTGTTCTTGTCTATGTGCTTCTAAGTCATTGCCTCAAGCTATAGATCGTGTTACCTTGCTAAAAGTTAACCCTATTCTGTGTTATGTTATTATCGTTGGCCACGGAAATAATATAGACAATATTAGTAAAATGTGATGTCTCTATTTGCGGGACAAAACTTCAGATAAAGTGTGAATCTTTTGATCTGATTCAATTTGACTCAATTGAGTTGAATCAATGATTCGGATCTTCAAGATCCGAGTCATTGATATGAGCTAATAATTCCTAATCGATCTTATAACGTAGATTGATTTCTTACATAATGGTGGAGGATGCGGGCATATCATGAACTGGCTTTTAAGAACAAAAACAGTGTTTTATCTTTTCTATTTTGTCCGGAAGAATAGATCAGAGACAGAGAATCAAAGGTGTTGTGTTACTATTTGATTCATTGTGGTAGCCAGCGTGTCTAAACGCACGAATGCATCTCGAGCGCATCTGAGAAAGCGAACTGCAGTAAATAGTTTGTCCATGAGACAAAAAACCGCTGTAAAAGCGCAAGAACATAGAAACAATAAGCGAAGTTCCTTATTTCTTTCTCGTAAAAGGCCTCAACAGTTGATTTAAAAGTGCGTGTCCCAGCTTTAAAGGCGAACTGTGCATTTCTCCCTGGTCAAATTAAGCAGAGTAGCTAACTGTCCTTTTTGTCATTTAAAGTCACTAATGCCAGAGCTAGTGAAACTCAAGAGCGGCTAAGAGTATTCTCACGGGAGAACTTATCTTGATCAAGTAATTTTTGTGGTTTAATCCACGCGTGTCTTTGACTGTGAAAAGTCTAGACAAAGAGCGCTGATCCGCCGTGATCGCAATAGTGCTCCATTTTTTTGAAATGTGCAGCCATTTCACATGTGACATGATGTGTGTTAATGTGTGTTAATGAATGCATTTGGCTCGCTCTGTGTCCATTCTCACAGCAACAGCCATCCCGGAAGTCCTAGGAGACTTTCCGAAGTAACTTTCATGTGCGCAGGCGGAGTCCTCCGCACGTGAATCTGCTGTAGACATTAGCACAAGGCTAAGCTAACTGAAGCTCTCGCTGTTGTATTGAAGTGTTAAAGGCTAATGGTTTAGCGCTCTTGTGGTTTTGAATGCAGTGTTTAGCTGAAGTGATTAAGCTGAATCTTGATTCTCCTGCTTTATAGGCTTTTTGCCTTATTTCTCAGTTTCCCCCCTTTCTTGGAAAATGCTTTGACTAATGCAGATTTGATAAACACTCATTAAACGCTGTCCCATCGCTGGTTTAATCACATTTGTCAAATGGTTTCCCGCTTATCCTGGCCTGTTTGATCAAAACAAATGCTCATGAGTTGTTGGTTTATTAGCAATGAATTATAGTTTGTTCTACAATACTATAACTTAATGCTTTTGATTGCTCAATCATCAAATTAATGCTTAATTACTGATTTATTGCTTTTCTGAAACTTTTTAACATTATAGGAGCAACCATTTCCTATGACTGTTGATATTTGAAGTTGATTTATAAGCACAGTGTGTAATGATTAACTTAATAACATTTATTGTTTCTGGGACTTTACCATCACTATATCTGAAATTGTAATTTCATTTAATAGTTAATTGATGATTGGTTGCCCTATTTCAATAACAGTTATTGATTCATTTTAAATAAACACATTTGATCAAATTGAATGACATCATGAATATTACGCATTGCCTATCATCACTGATTTAGAAATTGATTTATTCTCATAACTATGGTTTGCAGGAATGCTTGCTGATTAATCAAATCATAATTGTGTTTATGACTTTATTGACAACATCACAGAGTGTTAGTCTTAACCAACATTATTACTATTTGGAAATTTTAATTTCATTAATAGTTAATTGGTGTTTGGTTTCCCTTTTCTATAACCATTATTGAATAATTTAATTATAGCGGCTCCTAATCAAGTTTATGGATAAAATCTGATTTCTGAATTACTTGATGTCATTACGAAATTGAATTAGTTTAAATTAATTTGCAATCAAGTTTTTTTTTATGTTACGTCTTAATTTTTTTTTTTTATCCTTTAGGTTTTAAATTACTTCACAGGACAGTGCTCCCCCTGGTGTTTGGTTGATGCAATGGGACAGTGTAGTCTATGAGTGGTTATAACTGAACTCAAGTCATCATTTAAACCTAACATACCAGCGTAGTAGAATCCAATCAGCCAAAACCCCGAAGGAAAATTAGGCTTTTCCTCTCCACTTAGGCTAATTAGTTATCTTGATAACACAATAAACCAACCCTTTTGATGTATTGACTCAACAGCGCCACCAATTTGTCAACTTTGTAATTTGAAAACTCGCTCCACTTTCTACTCTTTCTTTTAACTGTCTTTTCCTGAGTTGACTACCGCTGCCATTTTGGGATTGTACCTGTGGGAATCATGAAAGCAGAGAACGTTTGAAACATTTAACAGATGTTTATAAGACTTAAACATTTTACGTTTAAATGATCTGACTCTCTCTCTACCCTTTCTCGCCATAGGACGCTACCCAATCAAGGACGAACCGGGTCAACCAGAAGACAGGTGTTTTCAAATTTGATTTTAGATTTGCACCCAAAGTGGTCTACTTGGTGTATGGTGTCAATCCTAACGAGTAAGAAACCAATACTGTCATTGTTAATGCACTTTCTTTCACCTCAGAGGAAATTAAATAACAATCACAGTCCTGGTGTTTAGAGCTCCCCATTTTTAACTTCCAGCCTAGAAGCATCCTTTCACCTCACGCTTGACAAAGCTGAAGGAAACGCTCTCTCTAGGAACCTGGAAGCAGCCAATTATCATTCTACTCCTCATCAGTCTTCTTCTCTTCCTCTGTTCTCTAGCTGTCCTAACTGTGTGTGTTACTGACTGTCCCCACAGAGACTACAAGTTAGACGCACGCCCCCCAGTGGATCACAGTCACAGAGAACAACACCCACCTGTTTATTCCACACTCAACAGTAGCTCACACTTGATATTACACCCAGACACTTTTGTTTGCCATTTGTTTTGTTTTGTTTTTCTCTCTCTCTCTCTCTCTCTCTCTCTCTCTCTCTCTCTCTCTCTCTCTCTCTCTCTCTCTCTCTCTCTCTCTCTCCTAGGTCTGTGTCAGTGTCAGTTTAGGTCTTCGCCCTCACCGCCGCAAAGCATGGCTCTCCCCAAAGACCCTGTTGGCCACTGGAAAGACCTCGAAACATGGCTAATTGTTGCAACGGACTGCCTCCTCCCTAAGGCCACCGAAACGCTACAGCACCTAACACAGGACCAGCTGGATGAGAACCTAAACAGCCTCATGAAGCAAGACCCAAGCAAAAGCTACAATCACAAAGACCTAGCCAAGATCACAGGTACCTTGAGTCACATTCTCATCGCCACCCTCAAACTGAGTGACCAGCATTCCGCCCAGCTCAAGCACAAGCTGACAGGCGTGCAAACCCGCATCAACCAGCTAGAACTGGAGGCTCAGGAATGACCGGAACAGCCAGATGAGACAGATCAAGCTGCCAAAGAGGAGATTGATAAACTTCAAGAGACTCTAGACCCCACCACCCAAGAAATGGAACAAGCCAAAGCCGACCATGCTGATGTCGCTAACAAGCTTGAGAACGTCGAACAGCTACTAGAAGAGGCAAATGCCGACTCTAAAGACAAGAACAGCATAAACAAAGCCCTCGAAGCCCACCTGCTCGAAGCAAGACAGGAGATCAGATGACTCACACAGCAGCTGGACTACATCAAAGAAGAGTCCAACAGCATTAAAAATGAACTTAGACATGCATATGAACTGTCACACAACGAGAAAGCTGAGGGGTCACTGCTAAAACTCTCACCAGCTCCCTCTGTTCCAGCCAGGCACGCATCACTAGGTGGCTTGGACCTCAGAGACCTTGACAAGCTAGTCAAGAACCTGGGCAAGTTCACGCTGAATTTGCCAGGCAGCCAAGATGTTCATGCCTATCTGCAAGACATTGACTTTCACCTGGAAGTGAGACCCAATGTCACTGACAGAGATAGACTTTATTTGCTCCGAGCAACCTCCAGCCCTGAAGTACGCAGCTTCCTTGATCGTCAGCCTGCTCACACAAAGACTGACTACCTTCTGCTCCGAGAAGCCCTCATCAGAGAGTGCCCTGGAGACGAAACAAGGTCGCCATGAGTCTTCTCAAACCTACTACAGCAGACTCAGACGAGCCTACTTCGGCATCCGCAATGAACCTGAGATGGAAGAGGACCTGAACTTCAAAATTCTCTTCCTGAGAAACCTCCATCGTGGAGTAAGTCACCATCTTAGGGTTCTTGCATGCCCCCACACAATGAACACTCAGCAGTTACGAGATTTGGCACATAAAGCCTATGTCAGACAAAAGACGACTCCAGGAAAGAGTGCCAAAATCCCTGCTGTTTATGACTTCAACACTCAAAGTCAAGATCTGGCCCTTGAGGGTGCCCAGGGCCCAGACAACGCTAAACTACCTCCCAGTGAGTGGAATGTGTCTTCTTACAACAGACAACGAGACCGCCATGCTGACACCAGACCTAAACAGTGGGACAGCCGCTGGGATGGACTGCCTGGACAACAACACTCACCTGAACGTCACCGGGAGAGATCGTGGAACAGGTCCACCTCATTTGCAAACCAAAGGGGGACAAGCTCGTGGGAATCCAGTGATACCTCTAAGGTAAAACACCATCACCTTGACACAAGCAGCCCAAGAGGTCGACGAAAGAACTCCACGCTGATCGAACTCGAACTGAATCCCCAGAAGGGAAAACATCACCATGTTTTGACCCTCAAGAACTGATGAAAATGATCCTGAAAGAGTTCTTCCGACGAAAGGAAGAGGATCGGAAGTGGGAAAGGAAAGAAAAACCTGATTCTGCCTGACAAACAACGACCTCACGAAGCAGCACTTCTGCACCTCATTTACAGAGACCTGTAAGCACCATAACTTCAAACATGCAATAGACTGTACCTGAACACCAGAGTTAGACACTAACTCAACACCTGATGCCTCAGGTCATCACTGCATCACACGAACACTTGTGGACGAACTCCCTCCAATACCTAAGAGTGCTGTCTTGGTCGTTTGCCACCCCGCTGAACTCAGAATCAATCCCAATCCTACCTGTGCCATGCCAACTCCAGTCCCTCAACTCCAAGTGACCAGAAAGGGGGAGGAACCAACCTGCTGACACAGACCCACTATCCTAAACTCTTGATATAACGCTAACCTGTTTTTTTTTCATTTGTGCTATTTTAGGAAGACACCTAGCCTTAGCTATGTTTCCTAAACCCAATACATACACTCTCTCTTCCACTGCACTTCTGGGATCAGTCTCTAGTAGAGAGGAGCCATTACACATATGTGACACTTGTTTGTTGTTCTAACCTCACTCAATGTCATTATGTCTCAGAGTTTTTTTTTTTTTTCTCTCTTTCTCACTCTTTATGTCTTTCAATTCTTGCCTCATCAGGGAACCCCCACAGATAATGTTTTAAGTCCAGAGCTCAGAATTAGGATTGACTCCTTTCACCAAGCCTCACGGATCAATGCCTTGAAGGTGTGATCACTGTATTGATAATTTAACGTTGTAACACCTGTCTGACGACACGTTTTAGGCGAAAACTCAAAAGTTTTGTTAACCACATTTCTTCATCTTCAATCCAGAACCGAAAAGAGGATTGAGGGTAAAGAATGAAATTTATGGGTTCGACTCTCGTTAAAACAGCATCGTAGGGTATATGTTGACTTTGACACTTGCCTTCTTCCTCCACGAGAGAGTAAAGGCCATCCAAAAGTTGTTTAAAAGTACACACCCCACATCCTGTGCATGCTTAGATGCGATGACGCTAACCAAAGATTGAATTCTTTACACATTGAGATAACGCCTATACAACTTCGTTGAGCCTTCAATACCTTGGTTAGTCGTAAAACCCTAAATTCTGATAAAACTGAACTATGCTCTTCTACGCCATGAGTGTTGTTAACCTGAGCATTCCAACGCGCCTAAACCCTGCACCAAGATTCAGTTAGTGATGATGTTGTTTGTGTCTTGTGTTTGCCTGTTCTCTCTGCTTCTGCCTGTTTGTTCCATGGCCTGCCGATGTTCACACCGGGAACATCACCTGGCAAAGGCGGATGAAGGGACAGTTCGAATCAGGCTTGGAATTTTGAGCGCAAATTGCTTCATTCGCTCCAGGGCTTGTACCATCAGGATAACAAGGGAGGGCCAATTCATTCGACTCTCTTCCTCCAATACTCTGGCCCAGATGGACAGAGATGAGGCCGCAATTTTGGTTAATGTTCAACCAGCGAGACAATTTGAGCTTTCAGGATCTCCCATCACAAGACTTTTGCATCATGAGACTTTTGACTGACCAGTTTTGTGATTTTGGTGGCCATGTGTTTGCCCTCGAGACATTCCACATCCTGCTAAATGGACAGAATTCAGAGACAAAGAGATCTCTGCAAATAAATAAGAGACTTAAGAAATACAATTCTCTTAAATGCTATAGCCAAGGCAAAATTTGATATTTTGCATAATAGCCACAGGTTTACTGATGTGCTGTGTTTATTCCAACCAACCAGGTTAACAATGTGTTGTTACCCTTATAACAGGTTAAAATGATCTGTATGTGTCTGAAATGCTTCGTGTTTGGTGTTAAATCAAAGTTTTTTTTATTAGCAATACATTGGCGTAAATGAGAATTTAGTAATACAAAAAGAATTCGTCTTGTAACATTTTATGTCAGATAGTTACAATCTTACCAGAGATTTTACCACGTGAAGTCTCTTGCAGTTGGTTAATGATTAAACCTGATTACACTGGTACGGGGTGTGGCCCCGCCCTTCATCTTGCCATTTATTGGACGATAGCGTCATGAGGGATGGGTCAGATCAAGCCGTTTAAAAACTCCCGGCAGCCCCAAATCTGCTCCTTTTGCATCAAGCCCGCTGTTGCATCCGCCCCCAGTCGCTACACGCGATTGGGTCACCACAAACTCTTTATGCAAACCTCTTAAGTTTTGGACTGCTGAAACTTCCGCTAAACTGACTCTCGGCAGAGTCGGCTATCCCGGTAACCCAAGACAACGAGCCTCGTGCACGAGCAGGAATCCCAGCGACGTCACAGAGAAGCCACCTTTGAGCACCACGTGTTTCCTCAGGCCAGCCCGGCGAGGGTAAATCCAGTCAAAAAGACTTCAACAAACTCGCAAGTAACACAAACAACTGTTGTCTCTTTCTGATCTGGTGCATTTGACCTTAAGCAGTTAAAGATGAGTCAATTCTCTGCTTTTGTGGTTTCTCAGGTGATTCTAAGATCTAGTACGAAATTCTAGATGACTTGGGACTGTTTGTCAACTCATTTTGCATCCTCTGAACTGCCTGTGTGTGTGTGTGTGTGTGTGTGTGTGTGTGTGTGTGAATGTGTGTGTGCGTTTGTTGTTGTTTCGTTTATTACGTAGTTAGCTTCATGTATCGTAGTGTAGCTCAATAAACCTTTGTTCTCCTTTGTAAGATCTGTGTTCTTGTTTATGTGCTTCTAAGTCAATGCCTCAAGCTATAGATTGTGTTACCTTGCTAAAAGTTAACCCTATTCTGTGTTATGTTATTATCATTGGCCACGGAAATAATACAGACAAGATTAGTAAAATGTGATGTCTCTGTTTGCGGGACAAAACTTCAGATAAAGTGTGAATCTTTTGATCTGATTCAATTTGACTCAATAGAGTCGAATCAATAGGTGCGTTCGACTTCATGCAGCGCTGCGCAGATCGATCGAAATCTGTTTTAAAGCGGTGCATGCCGGTTAGAAATTTTGGCCGGATTGAAGCTGCGCTGACGCCATGTGACTGTTACATGTGGCATCAAAGTACCGCGACAGCGCTCCGAGATCAGACGATTGAGTCAGCCCGCGCAGCACCTGAAGAGCGCCTGCTGGAGCTGCGATGACGACACTGATGTTACACGATTGGCCGAGTTCACAGCATGACAACAACCATGTGTGTTTCGGGTTTATTACTGGACAAATTCCGATTGACAAATTTCAAAACAAACAATTCACTGTTCATACCCTCTCTATCTTGTACACATCATGCTTATTAAAAGATTACAAATATTTTACTGCAGTATCATCTTTTGTTAAGTAATTTGTTCATAATGTCTAGATTGTTTGAACAAGTTTATTCTGCCTTTTTTATACAGACTACTGTATTATACATTTTAGTGAATGACCAAATATTAACTCAAATAAGTCTTACAGACTTATAAAATAATTATCATCATTGATCCTGACACCCCTATGAAGATTTCTTAACAAATTAAGTAAAAAATATTTTATTAAATATAAAAATATATGAGTATAAAATATTTTATTTCCTTTCAATATGCAGAAATGTTAAAAGAGTCATTGAAGTAGCTGCTCTTTCTGGGTATTTTCTATTTAGTTATTGTGGTCCTTTTGTTCAATCTCTATGGATTAAAGTGCTTTTTAAAAAATGTTTTTATTATCCAAAATAATCATTGTTTATAACTTAATCAAAAAACTTTGTTTTTGGGTTTTACACTAATATATATTGGAAAGTTATATATTTATGAATGTAAATAAATGTAAACCCTTTTTAGCATATTCAAACAAGCACTGGACCAGTATTGACATACCATTCAACATCTAGTAGCCCAAAGACTGATGCTTAAACTCCAAGAATGTGTGCCTATTGTTTTGTTTAATAGGCCTATTTGTGGATATTTATTTCCTTTTTATGTGCCCTCTCGTTTTCCACTTATTTCTCATGTATTTGTTATGTAGGCTACTTACATTTAATTCATAATTCCCTTGTTTAAAAATGAACTATAGTTTGTAGAGACTGTATTCTGTTTTATGTGAACTGTAAATCTTTTGTTGTTATTGCAATAAATAAACAAATAAATAAATGATCACGCCCTGTGATCGGTCATCATGACAGCAGCAACTTCGAGCCCCGAAGTGTCCGGCTTGACGGCTTTGTTTTCAACTCCGCCTGCGCTCGGCTAATCTCGTTGATCACCGGCTGCAGCTGTGCTTCATGTCGAACGCACCTCATGATTTGGACCTTCAAGATCCGAGTCATTGATATGAGCTAATAATTCCTAATCGATCTTATAACACAGATTGATTTCTTACAGTTGTATAGGACAGGACACTGCACACTGTGTGTGCTTGTGTGTAAAACAACAATACAATTACCTTGGTAACTCCTTCTGTGAGGAATACATAAGGTATACAGTACGAATGAAGTGTCCATTGAATTCTATATCTAGAATTGGACGACAACCTTGCATGGGAGCCAGAAGACAACTTCTCAATGAAAAATAAGAACAAGAGATCTGTAACATGGTGATAGCAAATAATGGCATTACATTGAGACAGATCCGCACTGCAATCCTACAAGATGATGCTATATTCCAAAATGTCAACTTTATAAGCATCTCCACAATTGACTGGACATTGAAGAAGCATGAAATGACAATGAAGCAAATCTACAGGGTACCATTTAAGAGGAACTCTGATAGAGTGAAAGAGCTGCGGTACCAGTATGTACATGTAAGTCAGTTACTGGTTGTCCATCATTATAACCTTTTTACAATTAAGCAGTGGTTCCCAAACTTTTTTGGCTTCAGTACCCACTTTAACTGATTTGTGTATCCAGGTCATCCAGGATGAAATTATTTGATTTTTCAATTATTAGTATAATCCTTATTTTGAGGAATATATCATAAAATAAGAAAAAGGGTTAAAAAGTGCTGCAATTAAGGTCTCCTATGTAAATCTAATACTGTGGGTTTTACTGTAACGTTTCAGTAAGTCTATCATTTCCCCCCTCCCCTTTCTGTCAAATACCCCTTGTACTACCTCTGCACAGGGGTACATGTACCCCAGGTTTGGAACCACTGGAGTAGTGGCCTGTAGTATATTGAACTTTTGGAGAACATAAAACATTCCTATGTAATTGTCGGTAACTGTAGTGTATGACTCTTCTGTATGACTGATTTGATGTTTTTTTTTTCACTATTGTAGAGAGTAATGGCATTGGAAGGAAACGAGACCCCTCACATCCTTATGTTTGTGGATGAAGGTGGCTTCAACCTGGCCAAGGGCCGAAGACGTGGCCGTAATATTATTGGCCACCGGGCCACAGTGGATGTCCCAGGCCAGAGAGGGTTCAATATAACTATGTGTGCTGCCATATCTGAGAATGGTGTGGCCACTCACATCCCCAGTCTTGGCCCATACAATACACAAAAGCTCCTCATCTTCTTGGACCGCCTTCATTTTGATTTGATCCCTGAAAATGAGACGTCTCGTAGGGCTTCACTTACCACAATATGTCATTGTATGGGACAATGTGAATTTCCACCGTGGCCCGCTCATCAGAGCCTGGTTTACTACCCATCCAAAAAAGGTCATGATATACCTACCACTTTACTCTCCTTTCCTCAATCCTATTGAGGAGTTTTTCTCTGCTTGGAGGTGGAGTGTATGAGCATCGAGCTCAAGATCAGAGGTCCCTGCTACATGCAATGGACGCTGCATGTGAAGATATAACAGGCAGTGGCGGCTGGTCAATAGAGGGCGTTGGGGCGCCGCCCCCTTCAAGTTAGACCCCTTTATATGTTAATATTTATTATCACAAATATTAACTAAATAAATTGATTTAATTATAACATTCTAACATTTATTGTAGTCATACTAACATTTATTGTAAAAAAATGTATTAACAATATTTTTTGTGGGGCGCCGGACTAATGAGTGTCTATATAGGTACACGAACTTTTGCAATGCACGTGATATGACGATAAGCTCTAATTGGCCGGTTATAAATTGTCCTTAGGGCGCAGCGCTCTGCGACCCGAACCCTCCCATTTTTGTTGTTAGAACGAATCATATTTGTTTTTATATGATTGGCCTAATGTGATTGGACCATTCTCACTTAGACCGTTCAGCAGCAGCTCGTCTGTGCCGACCTTAATCATAGTGAAGGCAAGTGCAATTTCTCGAGATGAAGGAAAATTTTGTTGTATCTTTGCAAAGATATTCCTTCTCAAGGCGTTTGGATGAAGAAAAAAAAATAATCAAGGAGCTTGCACCAGATCGACCTTCCTTGCAAATTCACCAGCAGTCAAGTGATCACGGGCGTGCGTACACTCAGGGCTTTTCCAGCACTTGTTATGACAAACGGAGTTGGCTGGCAGGTTGTGATATAAGTCATGCCTTTTACTGTTTTCCGTGTTTGCTGTTTCAAACAGCATGATGCAAGAGAGGCTGAATGCATTGGCCATGCTGTCAATAGAGAAGAGACTGGTGACTGAGATGACTGACTTTAACCAAAAGGTCATTGAAAAATTTGCAAGCCAGAAAGAAAGGAGAGCAAAATTAATTTTTAAGTAGTGCTACTGGCCAGTGATTAGGCAACATTTATGTGTGTGTGTGTGTGTTTACTGATTATCTTGATTACTTCATTACTGATAATAAACCCAAATTAAACCTAAATTAACTGATTTGTGATGCATTTATTGTATGCTTTAAGCCGAAGTCACACTAGAGTTTGAGCTTGCGAAATTCTGTCGTACGGCGCTGCGAAAAGGGGCGGGGTTAAACAAGATGATTAGACATTTAAAAAAGCAAACGATTGCTCCATGTTTTAAATTTCAGTTCAGAGAGGTCATGTTTTGATCCTGGATTGATCTCACGGAGTCAAGTGATGTGATTTTGCAGGTCAGAGTTCACCAAGCTTGAACCAAGCACTGCAGCAACCTGCGAAACTCAACGCATGACCCTGCGTTTCCGGTCTGACGCATTCGCGTGCGTATGAATGGAAGTCTATGTGGAGTAAAGTCCAGTGTGACCGCGGCTTCAGTCATATTTTTGTTTTTTGATACATCACCTGAAAAATGGCTTTTACACTCTTACATTACCAACAGTTAGATTTTTTTTCTGGTGTTTGCGCCCCCCCACATTTTTTAACACCAGCCCCCACTGATAACAGGAGATCATTGTAGGGGATGGCTGCGACATTCACGCCGTTTCTTCCCTCGTTGCATTGCAAAAGAGAATATACGCTGTGATGTGGACGAGAATCTGTGGCCACACAGACTGCAGCGTGTGGATGGTCAGGAGGGTGAGGACGGCGGGTAGTGAAGAACTGTTATGAAACTCCAGCTTTATTTATAGCACTCCAGTTTTTTGTTTGTGTGTTTATATTACAGTTTATTATGCTGTATACAGGTTCTTTTGTTCTGATATATGGAAGTTACTTTGTGTGTGTGGTTGATCATTAAAATAAAAAAAGAAGTTACCATTTTCTTGGCAGTATGAGTGCAATATGTGACGTCAAACCTTGGAGGCTACTCTTACCCTAAAATCGTATTTCTTTTTTCAGTTTTATACACAATTTTATTCTGTTAGCTAGACAAAACCAGTACAGTAACCATTGTCAATGAAGGACTGGGCTAAGACTGTAAGGTGGAAATGAGGGATATTTTAGTGGTCCTTTGCCATAGTGACGAATCATCTAAACATTTTGACTTGCAGTGCTTACACAATGCCAAAGGGACGAAGCATTTTGGGGGCACTGACTGTTTAAATGAAAAGGAAATTTAGTTTTGACACATGAGTGAACTGTTTTGGGAAAGGTATGAGCTGTTGCAGGTGAGCTATGGTGTTGTGCCGAACCATCCGCATTATTTTGGTAAAAGCACCAAGAGTGTTGAGAATGTTCGGTCTGTTTCAAAAAATGAGACAAAGCAATTGAGAAGGATATTTGCCATTTTTGTGGCACTGACTTTTTATATGGGAAAGGAATTTAGTTTTGATGCATGAGTGAACTGTTTTCTTAGAGATACGAGCTTTTGCAAGTGAGCTATAGTGTTGTGCTAAACTTTAACACTATTTTGCCAAATGATCTTAGAATTTTGAAAATGTAATTTCTGTTTCAAGAAATGAGCCAAACCAATGGAGAAAAACTGTAGTATAATACAGGATTGCTTTAAACTAACCATTCTATTTGCTGAACAAATGAGTAAGTTAAGTGTAAGCTTTAAATAATTCTATGTGAATCAGATTATAATCTTTGGATCCGAATCCCCAAAGTTTAAATTTGAAGAACCGAGCTAATTCTTACAATTAATAATAATACAAATACTACTACTAATAATAATTATTAGTAGGCTATTGATAAAGCAAGTTATTCCTTTCATGGCCGTGACAACGTCCTGCAAACATAAAGAGAATAGCTGGGGAGAATCGCGTCGGTTTTTAACTAATATATAAATATACATACTGTATATATAAGCTAATTTATAATGAGCTTAAATTAAATATTTATATTAGCCACATTATTCTGTGTGTGCAGTATTTATGGCCCAGATGTTTAGCCAATAAACATTGCTTAAACATTAAAATGTGCTTTTAGAAACTTAAAATATTTATATTTTATGTTGGCTATGTTTAAGATAGGATAGCATACAGTATTAAAAAAACATTTAGGGCGTACTCATGTAGAGGTATGAAGTTATAGTTATGGCAGTCCTGTGTTTTATTTCATTTTTAATAGCTCTTAATTTTTGCATTGATTAGGTATCATTTAGTATTAGTGTTCCTATAAGTTCATGTTAGTTTTAATGTGTTGATGCCCATGATTTTAATCTGTATGTCCTGGCGGGTGACGCTAGGGGGTGATTAATGAGCAATACGTGAGCGCAGGAGGGTTCACGCATTAATGAAGAAGTCACACTGCCAGCATTGAAACACTTGTCACAGTGGCTGTGTCCGAAACCGCCTACTACTCAGTAGGTACTGCATTTGAATTTAAACGTACTACTCGGCCGTTAGAAAAGTACGTTCTATACAGTATGAATGTGAGCAGTATGAATGGAATTCGGACGTACTACATCCGCCATTTTGTCATGGTCACGTGACCTACCTGCGTCAGTTGCGTCGCTTCACGTCCATTCATAAATTCTCTCGCGGGGCATCATGGAATAGCACAGCGTCCATGGGATGCGGACTTCAGAATCTCGCTGGAAGTAGTAAGTCATCCGGGTACTTCTCGCATACTGATTTTCGAATTCTAAGAATTCGGACATACTACTCGGCTCGCATACTGATTTAAGCGTACTGTATAGTATGGAAGTATGCGGTTTCGGACGCAGCCAACATGTTCTCATCGTGTGTGTGTGTGTTTGTTTGTATTACAGGTAAGATGGATGATGTGGCATCGAATGTTATGTTTAGTATGTGTTTAACAGTGTAAATAATGTGTTTGAGGGTTGTATATGTATAATTATATTGATAAAATAACCGCATTAGCGTACTCGCAGCAGACACGCGGGTGAAGGCCGCCGACGTCCGTCAATAGGGATCGCGGTGACAGGCCGCGCGTGATTATATACATACGATATACATATAAATATAATATACATATAACTTAATATAAGGTTTATTTAGTAAGAGTTTACAGTTTGAGAGTATTGTGGATTAATGCAGTTTATAATGTCATTGATATCAAAGTGTTAGGAAGTATTTAAATAATAATAGTAATTTACAATTAGTTACTGTGCTTATTGTTAATATTATAAGAGTTTTATAACTGTTATTGATCTGTGGTAATCATTTTGTGGAGGAATACAATGACTTATATTGTCTGTTCATTGCCATTGTACATTGGTAAACTATATTTCTGTGTTTATTTGAGTATTTCTTTGTTTATCGTTCACGCATTAATGAAGAAGTCACACTGCCAGCATTGAAACACTTGTCACAGTACAGTATGTTCTCATCGTGTGTGTGTTTGTTTGTATTACAGACTGTGCAGTGTGAACAATAAAAATAATATCATAGTGCCACCAGAAAACTCTGCCTCTTCTGTGTGTGCAACACTTACACTATGCTATCGAAACCATGCCAGGCCTGTTTCCCGGCTCGTTTGAGTAGTGTGAGTGCTCTGAATCGGGCTCAGGCACAGTTCACCTGGCCCGGTTGGAAGAGGTGTGCCAAAGCACGGTTCACTTGGGCTTTGGCGCGCCGGAGCCCGAAACTGAAAGCGAAACGTAACTTTTAAGGGACTGTTTGATATGGATTAATTAATCATTCATACTGTTCAATGAACGCAAACTGTCATAAACTGGACTTTATGGCTGTTTATGAGTGTCAAAGTGGCTGATTTGTTGGGCGAAATATATGACTGCGTGTCACCGCATATCAAACGACGTAAACGATATAACTAAAGAAATCTCCACTGTGCTGAGCGAAAAAGCTTACTGAACAGCGCATCTTCGATGATGTAAGCGTGCCTAGGCCCGAATTTTATGTGAGTGCGGGCTGTTGAGGGAGATGGGAGGGGGGACAAGCATGCTTTGGCCTGGTTCAAGGTAACTGTACATAGTGTGAGTACGCCCTTAGTCCCGTAAACCAAAATAGGCCAGCTTTATGAGGATGCGCTCTTTTAAAGCAGATTTTTTTTTTTCTTTCTGCAGGCCGTTCGCTCTGCATGCGTGTGAAAGAGAAATGAACAGAGAGAAAGTGAACAGATGATAAATAATATGCAGCTCGAGTATGCCTATTTATTTAATTCATAACTGCCACTAATAGCTATGCAAAAAGGAACTTATTTTGAGTGCATGTAGTGGCAGTTGGTCAAATATTTGTAACCTAGCCTATAATAAATAATAATTATTGATAAAGCAAGTTATACTGCAATCAGGTGATGTGCGCCATCAGCTCGATAACCCTAATATTATTAACATAATAACATCGCCATGATGGTCAAAAAAATCGAAACATTCTTTTTACCCCAACACAGTTTAATAGGGCACTATAAAGGCTTAATTCTTATAAGATATAAGAACTTAATTTAATTCTTATATTTGCTTAATTTTTGCAGCCTAGGACTTCTCACCATGTATTGTATATTTTCTAAAACATACAGTATAGTGTAAAAGCATGTTTATTACTAAGAAAACTAAAACAAACAAACAAAATTATATATTAACTGAACACATCAAATCACATAAGAGGGGTAGTGCGGTGACGCAGTGGGTAGCACTTTCGCCTCACAGCAATAAAGCCGCTGGTTCGAGCCTCGGCTGGGTCAGATGGCGTTTCTGTGTGGAGTTTGCATGTTCTCCCTGAGTTCGCGTGGGTTTCCTCTGGGTGCTCCGGTTTCCCCCCACAAGTCCAAAGACATGGGGTATTGGTGAATTGGGTAAGGTGTATTGTGTGTGAATGAGTGTGTGTGGATGTTTCCCAGTGATGGGTTGCGGCTGGAAGTGCATCTGCTGTGTTAAACATATGCTGGATCGCTGTGGCGACCCCGGATTAATAAAAGGACTAAGCTAAAAAGAAAATGAATGAATGAACATCACATAAGGTACACATACAGTACTGTCCTATCTAGTATTGTAAAAAGGTAAAGCTGAAAATCTATGGTTAATGTGCCACCCCAGAGAGCAAAATGACTCGGGAACGGATAAGGATTCTGGATCCGCACCGGACCCGTTCCAGACCTTACCCGTGTCCGCTAATAAAGCTGTTCATCCGGCCCGGATCTGATCCAGACCCGCTGATAAGAGTAGCTCATCCGGCCCGGATCCGATCTGGACCCGGACCCATTGATGAAGTAGCTTGTAGATATTTCGGTGCTGACTTGAGTTTCCGAATTTAAAACTAATCTGGGCAAAACTACCTAAAGAAATATCTAAAATCTATGGAACAACATTGCTCAATAAAAGCTTGCATATTTAAAATGTCTGCCTTAATCACTCAAAACATCTCATTCTAAATTAATCCTTTTAGCCAATCACAAAAAAAAAACTATAAAAACGGTTCATTAAATAGTGTAAATATATGTACAGTAATTAACTATTTTCAAAGTTGTATTATGTATACACTGACCAGAACAAATAAAACAACGAAAAAATTGTACCCTTAACTTTGTTTTATTTCATCAAAGCATTTTACTACATGAAAAAGAGTAAAAAGAGAATCAAAACAGAATTAATTATAGACTCTTTGCTGAACAGAATTTTACTATTTTAAATGAACATTTCAAAGAGTTCACTGTTGAGTCAACGTACTGATAGTGGGGCGACTCCTTGAGCTTCTCCTGTCTGCTGCTAGGTTGAACCACCGTATCCCATGTTTAACAATGACATCATCAGTGGCGGCATGGGAGACATGGGCTGTTTCTCAATTCCAAGAACGCAGAGAACGGACTTGCGTTCTTGTGGAGACCGGTCTTGCCAGGTGTCCTCGGAAGAATAAACTCGAGAGACCGCGAGAACAGAGAATGCGTCCTGTGAGGAATGAGATGCTGCGTTCTTCCTGATGGTCACGTAACCTTCACGCATTTTAAATGGAAGATTATTTAAACATTACAGCATTCATACAACGAGTTATTATTTTACCCTTTTTAAAATATACACTATGCATAAAAACATTATAAATGTACGTTGCACAATACAAATAAAACAGATTTTAATACACATTTCAGCAAACAAACACCCTTAATGTGCTTATTCCTTTATTAGGTTTCCATGGTAACGTTTATATTCACCGTTTCATTTAGGGAAACTCCTGAGGTAAATAAGTGATCTCTCTGAACTTTAATAATAAATCTAAATAAAATGCTGCGCTTCCCACCTCCAGTCGCAATGACTTCTAGGACTTCTAGAGTGAGATTGGCGCTCAAGTCTGCATCGGTGCGTCCTCCATATCAAGAACACATCCGGGAAGTTTCACGCGTCCTCTGTTCTTGCGGTCTTGAGTATTGGAACTGAACTTTGGCAGCTGATGATGACGTTACATGAGGACGCAAGACCGCTGAAGAACGCATATTGAGAAACAGCTATGGTTCTTTCTCACAGCACCTGTAACACACAAGCACACACAAGGGGTGGTCCACTATATGATATTTTAAACTTTAGTTGATGTGTAATGTAGCTGTGTGAACATAAACAACATCTCTGAATGTAAGACGCTCAAAGTTTAATGCAAAATGAGACATTGGCTTTTTTAGCTTAGCAAAGCGTAAAGTGAATGAAGTTTGGGGACTACAAAAAAATACATCCTAGTGAGATCACAAGGGCGTCCGGTTACACACATTTATCACACAGACACACCCTGCGCAGCAAAGGAGCGTGGCCAGAGGTGCTGTAATGTTACAGCAGCGAAAGCTAAAATGCCATTCAAACGCTGCTATTTCCACAGAGGTCATTCTGTTTCTGTATTTGGGCTTCCAAAGGACACGACACAGAGAGAGAAGTGCTTACAGTTTAACTTGAATTATGGTACAGAGGAGTATAAATATATATATAGTAAGCATTTGACAAAAGGAAAACTTCCAGAAACTCTCTCAGTTCAGTGCTGGATTCAGCTAAAAACTCCTCAAAGAAGGAGCAGATCCAACAAGCAGAAGCTTGTTACGGTGAGCCGCAACCTGTAAGTATTTTCATTTGTTAAAATTGACTTATGACATACACAGTAGCTATGGTTCCATCCAAAAATGGGAATGAACTTTATGCGCAAAACTGGATTATTGCATAAAACACGTGCGAATAAAGCAGCGTTTCCATCCAACGAGTCAAAGTGAACAAAATCGTCACTAATGCCTAGTTCACACTACAGGCTTTTAAGCCTGATTTGAGCCCGATTTGGAAGTTAACGAGCTCGCCGACCGATCGGGCTGTGATCGGGGAAAAATCTGCGGGTCCACGGCGCTCAGCAGTTCTTATGTGTGAACTACTGAACAACGCGTCAAAGAGGCTCGCTGAAGCGTTGCCGACACCACGCAGACGGAAATCCAATATTTAGCATGCCGAATATTCCAGAGCAGTCGGCCGACTCGACCCCACGTGTGGTGAGATGTAGTGACGAGCTGCAGCCATGAGAGAGCATATCAGCATGAGCTGAATGGCTGTGTGCTCAGGAGCTGAACAGAAACGTCTGTGATTGGCCAGAATGGGCATCCATGCACTCGCTTCATTCTGTTAACACAGACACAAGAGTAGGCTATATTAATAGTGGAACTAAAATTCTGTACTTATTAGAATTACCATACTGGTCATTCTGACCTTTCTCACATCATATTTACATTCAAAACTCCTATTGCGATATTAAAATTAAGCTGAATGTCTGTCAACATATTTTATGACAGCATTACCCTAAAAATATTATCGTTGTTGGTAATAAAGCCTATAAATATGTAGCTAGTTAAGATAGTTAAGATTCATTTTCACTTTCAAACAGGAGCTATTTCGCGGCACATATGCTGTTTTGAAATATATATCTGAAGTAAATTTATGTTTTTGCTATCAGAAAGTTTTGTTTATTTTAGCAGGAAGTTGCGAGGTAAAAAAAATACATGCTCATATAAAGTCACAGCAAAAAGTAGCAGATATGCATGCAGTCGTTTTGACCAATATGTTAAAGGTAGAAATGCTAAACAATGTTAGAAAGACATACACAGATATTTAGGAAACATCAGGGTGTTATAGATATGTTAGTTTTATTTCAAAGAGTTATAAAATTACAAAAATTAAAAACACTGTGTATCTTTCCACTTGAACTTTGCAGATGAGTGATTGATCCGCTGGTACATCAGCTGACTGATGATGTTTTTAAATGCTCCCTTTAAAGCTTAAGTGATGTAATCAGCACACAAGCAGCCAATAGTGTTCAGCTTTTTATGACGACTCCTCCCTCAAAATTTCATTGGCTGTGGTTTGGTAGCTTGACTGAACTGTTGGCGAACAAGTTGTTGTCAGATCATGTAGTGTGTGACCCCCCTCTTGTGGATCATTTACGTAGTGTCGCGTAGTGTGAACACCACTGTGATTAAAACACACAAAATCAAGTCATGTAGTGTGAACTGCACAGCGATCTGCCGATGCTTAAAATCCTGTAGTGTGAACTAGGCATAAGTAACAGTAAAAACGGAATTTGCTGTGGTAGGAGAAGCTGCGTCAATCTTGACCTAATAAATGACTTGCGCCTCAGAAGGCAATCCTGAAACGCAGTGGCATTTGAAGGTGTCAGCCGCGGAGCACAGATGCTCTTGATTCTGGAGGTCATTATTTATATAATAACACTAATACTGAAACGGTTAGGGCATTTTAGAATGACCAAAACAACATTTAAGATGGTTTATCCATTCACATACATTTTTATAATCATATGATCTCATAACAAAATCAAAATATTACAGGATAGCTTGCCTAACTCGTGTTGCAGGAGAAAAATCAAATCAAAGCTCACACGGGTCGCATCACGCTCTTTATTCTTCTGTCACTGCTTTCTTGTCTTCTGAATTAAATTTCCCCGCCATGTCTTTAAAATATGAACATTTACTTTACACCAGTATATTCAATGGTGCTTCTGCGCTAGCCTGCTAATCCTGACGGGCACGTGCAAGTAAAAGGCTTTTTGTCTCGTTTTACTCTTGAGCAACTAAATGAATGCCAAAGTCTATTTACTGATTGTATTGTAATTACATTGCAACATCGATGCTGTAAAAGGAACAGAATAAAATGGAAAAAAGTCACATTAACCGTTCACCAGAAGTTTATCAGTATGGAAAGAAACACTAGCTCAGCATATACCCTATTAACACAGTAGACTATGTGTTTTTTCACTCCTAAGACTGACATTCAAAAGGTAAAAAAATAAATACCATTAACAGTAAAACACTGTAAAAAATGCTAAAATGTCCCTCTCTGTTGTCATCTGAAAAACAGTCAAATTTGTTCAAGTTGTTTAACTACATCTATATGTGTCCTCCGTCTTAAGGCAGAGCTAAGACAGGTGCAGTTTTCCTATTCATTTTATTTAAAATAAAATTTTACAGGAACACAAAATAGAATACAACCAGTAAGTTGTGAAAAACAACCAAAACTTGTGTCTTTAAGCTTAAAACTATTAAAACTTACTTTACTCTAGCAGCTGAAATAGCAAGATGATTGCAACAATTAGGAAAAGGTCCCACAGACTGGCAACACCTGACTTAATTGTAAGCTGCAACAGAAAACACGCATAGAGTAATATGATTTTGTATGATATGAAATAATGTTAAACATTACTTAGGGAGGAGCAGCATATATGTAAAAATGTAGACATAAACCAAAATAAGCTGCTACAGAACACAGACAGCATTTCAATAGGATTTAGACTGATAAGAATGAATTATGTAAAACATAACATGGGGAGAAGCATTAGGCCTGTCACGATATCTATTTTTTGTTGTACAATATATTGCACCAAAATATATTGCGATAAACAATATATTGGCATTTTATGCCACTTATTATATGACAATAACAATACGTGTGTGTGTGTGTGTGTATATATATATATATATATATATGTGCATAATGCAAGTACACTCTTGCAAAAAAACACTATTTTATTCTTAAGAATGTTTGATTTAATTATAGTCATTTTCATTAATTAATAATCAGGCATTGGAATCAAAATGTAAAAACGTATATCCTAAACAAATAAATAATACATGTTCACAAAAAAAGTGCGAGGTAAAAAGTAACAGATGCTGCGATATCTGTTAGCAGATCTATTATCAGTTGGCAGACACCCACATGAAAATATACTATAGTAATTTATAGTAAAACTAGTGTTTTATTTTAACCATAATGACACTGACTCCTACAGTAGAAAAGACTGCTGCACAATCAACTAAAATGTTGCTAAAATTGTTTTTATATACGTGCGATATATATTGCATCATTAATGATTATTGAGGTCATGTCTATGTGTTGTGTGATAAGTCTATATAATGATTATTGTGACAGGCCTAAGAAGCATGGAAAAATGTAGGCACAAACCAAAATAAACTCAAACTAGTATCCTATAAAAGAACCAAAGAATTGTGATAAAAAGTGGGTTTTCTAAACTAAAATATTTGTATGAATCTTTTTCAATTGCACAAGTAAGACATGTTAAAAGTTGTAGTATATACCAATATTTAACAAAGTAGCTGGCTTTCAGTTCAAAACTGTTTTATTCTTACATTGCTTAAATGGTTGAAAAAGGTGAAATGGCCTCCAAGAGACTGGCAACACTTGAACGAACTGTAAGCTGCAAATGAAAACACACACACACACACATAGAGTATCTTAATATGACTTTAGTATGTTATGAAATAATGATCTAAAACATTAGGAGCAGCATATATGTAAAAATATAGGCATAAACCAAAATAAGCTGCAACAGAACACACACAGCATCTTGTTATGATTAAGTATAAGAAATAAAATGTAAAATATAACATGGGGAGAAGCATGTAAAAATGTAGGCATAAACCAAAATAAACTCAAACTAATATCCTATACAAGAACCAAAGAATTGTTATAAAAGTGGTAAACTAAACTAAATATTGGTATGAATCTTTGTAAATTGCATTTTTATTACATGTTAAAAGTTGTAGTATATACTATTGCCATTATTTAACAAAATAGCTGGCTTTCAGTTCAAAAATGTTTTAATCTTACACTTAAATGGTTGAAATGGCCTCCAAGAGACTTGAATGAACTGTAAGCTACACAGAGAGAGAAAAAGAGAGAGAGGGAGAGAGATTGATAGAGAGAGAGAGAACACAAAAGTATCATTCATTCATTCATTTTCTTGTCGGCTTTGTCCCTTGCGGGGTCGCCACAGCGGAATGAACCGCCAACTTATCCAGCACGATTTTACGCAGCGGATGCCCTTCCAGCCGCAACCCATCTCTGGGAACTTCCACACACACATTCACACTCATACACTATGGACAATTTAGCTTACCCAATTCACCTGTACTGCATGTCTTTGGACTGTGGGGGGAAAACGGAGCACCCGGAGGAAACCCACGCGAACGCAGGGAGAACATGCAAACTCCACACAGAAACGCCAACTGACCCAGCCCAGCCGAGGTTCGAACCTGCGACCCAGCGACGTTCTTGCTGTGAGGCAACAGCACTACCTACTGCGCCACTGCGTTGCCCCAACACAAAAGTATCATTTGAAATAATCAGGGCCGCTGCTGGCCAAAAGAGTGCCCCCACAGAGGAACAAAAACACAAACATATGTATTTAAACATATATTTATTTATTTATATGGATAAATGTGCATTTAAACACTCAAAATTATACTTAAACATTCAAATGTTTACATTACAAAATAATAGTTTACATCAAAGTAAACACTGACATGTCTTCTGCAGAAGCATTCCCAATTTCAAACTTTACAAAAGGTAAGGAATAAAACCCTCTCTGTACCTGTAGAGATAGACGGTCCTCAGGGCTGCATCCTGTCTCTGTGTCTACCTGTGCAGCTGCTGGTGCCTCTGGAGCAGTGCTGGATAAGGCCACCTCATCTTCTTTTGTGACAATTTTCAGCATTGAACCCATATACAATACAGAAGATAGGGCTGGACAATAATTCGATATCAATATATATCGCGATAGATTATAATAGATCAATATAATAGATCAATAATGATAATATGATTTTTAAACCCATTTCCTATATTTCGATATAAATTTGCATATATATAAATATATATATATATATATATATTATTATTTATATAAGATCTTATACATGTATCACTAGTCACTGAATGACGTTCAGTGCTCAGCCATCAGAAAGAGCGTGATCTGATGTCACTTGCGTGATGACGAACAACACAGACACGCTGCCAGCACTCAGCACAGCACTTGGTTAAGCTGCGCCGCAGAAAGTTTTAGCTACAAAATGAGTGCTCTAAATACAGATGCGAATGAACAAGCTTCCACAAGTAAGAATGCAGACGAAATAGTTGATAAGAAAGGAAAGACTAATACAGTGATGTGGAAGTGGTTCGGCTTTTTAAGTTTCGATAAACTTAGTTTCGGTGCTCTGCAAAGTGTGCCAGAGAGTGTAGCTGACCAGCGGCGGCAACACATCAAATCTGTTTCACCCTTTGAAGCAGTTCCACCCGATAAAACATACTAAGAGTCAGAAGATGAGGCAACATAAAAGTTTAAGCCAACCTGTGGCCTCACTTCGCTTATTAACACGTGCATATACACCTATAAATCACTCGCATATACACCTATACTATTGAATGTTCAAAACATGTATGAAACTTGCGCATATACATAAAAACTTGATGCATGCATACACCCACATATGCATATAAACTCCCCGATCCTTGCATATACTCCCACATTAACACACGCACAAACAAACTCGATCCTTGCATAAACACCAAAATTAACACTCACATACACAAACTCGCTGCATGCTGGCATATAGCACTCATGCACTTACAAAATAAAACTCACAAACATTTATCAGGAATCAGGTTATTGCAAAGCTGATGAAGTAGA
>LR812532.1:18311394-18335766 GCA_903798195.1 Danio kyathit | reverse complement strand
TGATGCGGGTGGCTGTGGTCCTTTAAGGTAATCAAAAAAATAAATAAATTAAAAAAAAAAAAAAAATCGCTGTTTACATGATAGACTCTTAATCAGAGTATTGTTTTTGTTGTATTAAAATCGAAGTATTGGTGTCCATGTAAACATACTCAGTGTAAGTGTCAGATCATCGCAAGCTTTCAAAGTAAAAGAAAGCATGCTCCTGCCTTTAGGTTGATTCTATGAGCCCTCAAATGTTTCATTAAGTTAGACGTGTCTAGGGTCACGATCCATAGTATGCATCTTTATAAATTTGACATGAACTGCCGCTCTTATAATAAACTGAATTAAAGCTTTGATAATCTGTTAAAAGTGCACCCTTCTGTACTGATGGCAAAACACATGCATTATATAAGAACTCAACTTACACATTCTGATAGCTGAAACAGAATTACAGATGCACAATTGTGTAATTTGAATATGAACTTACGGTAAAGCCGGACATGTCAATGTCAATACGACTTTCACCATCCTTCTGACCTTTAGGTGCAATCTGGTTGAGCAAGTGGAAGTAAGCCCTGGAGTCCTGCAGATTCAAGAGTGACAAAAGGAAAAAAAGGTCAAGTGAAAATGTAGCTTAAGGTACCTTGAAGTCATACCAGTTGAACTATAATTGGGTAGTTGGCACATAAGCAATTAATTAATACCTTTTTTTGTAAAAACAAATAAAAAATTCTGAAGATAAAATATAACATTGATGTTGTTACTTAAAAAAAAAAAAACACCTCTTAATAATTAATTATTTTATCTTCATTGTATCTTATGCAGTGCTATTCATTTTATATGAATTTGTAAATATTTTTTCTTGACTTTAATAAATAACCCCAATCATCAAGTACAATCACACTGAAGTGCAAAGGATCAGCACAGAACACATCGAAGACATGCAGCTTCAGAAAAAAAAATGCTGGCTGCAGTTTCTGTTTGTGTCATCATAACATAGAGTTTCGTCTGTGTTGTTTCGGTGATAAAAATGTTTTTCAGTGGGCGAATATTTAGTGCATCTCTAATCTGAACACAGTCTTGAATATTCACTTTGTGCCACTGCTATGCTTATGCAGACAGATTTTTTTCTGTGATTCAGAAACAACTATATTAATATAAGCAGTCACTAATTCTAATATACTGCCTACTCACAAGTAACTATTTTTTTTTTTCCACAGACTAAATGAAAATTACTATACATATATGAACCAAACATTTAATATTATATTCAAGAAACTACATTTCTACTGTGGCGTCACAGTGGCGCAGTGAGTAGCACAATCGCCTCACAGCAAGAAGGTTGCTGGTTCGAGCCTCAGCTGGGTCAGTTGGCATTTCTGTGTAGAGTTTGCATGTTCTCCCCGTGTTTGCGTGGGTTTCCTCCGGGTGCTCAGGTTTCCCCTAACAAGTCCAATGACGTGGTATAGGTGAATTAGGTAAGCTAAATTGTCCGTGGTGTATGAGTGTGAACGAGTGTGTATGGATGTTTCCGAATGATGGGTCGCAGCTTGTAGGACATCCACTGCTTTAAACATATGCTGAATAAGTTGGTGGTTCATTCCGCTGTGGCGACCCCAGATTAATAAAGGGACTAAGCCAAAAAGAAAATGAATGATTGAATGACATTTCTATTGTTTAGTTCACAATAAACATATATTTGTAAGGTGAAGTGGACGCTGACAACAGAGGTGCGGATCCAAATGCAGGTTTATTAAGATTGTCAGGCAAGCAATGGTCAACACAGGGGCAACGAGATGTATAAAGGCAATCCAGATTCGCATTCAAAAAGGTAATGATTTGCACTCAAGTAATTGCTTTGTGCTGTTTTTATTTTTACATTCTTCAGGTGATTGAAAACAGATTCGCAGTCAAAAACAGGTGAGTGATCAGAAGGCAGGCAGCAGACGTATAAACAACAATCAAACAAAAGCAAGGGTCAAAACCAGCAAGACAAGGCAAGAAGAAAGGCGTCGTAATGTTCACAAGCAGTATAACAAGACTCAGCAAACAGAGTGTCAAAGTGAGCAGTATATATGTGTAGTGTAACCAGTCTATGAGCAGCATCACCTGTGGCAGTGTAATCAATGGAGACTTGGAGCAGGTGTGTGTGTGTGTGTGTGTGTGTGTTGCATGACAGACTTCATATTGATCATATTGAGGCAGGATTGTAGTTTATGTGAATGTGAATGTTCTCCAGCGATCTATGATGGTTAGATCACTAGTGATTGTGACAATATAGATGTAGACATGTAGATGTAGAAACTGACTATTATCTACTTACTATTGCTTAAGCACATTATAAACATAAGTTTGTTAATGTTTTGGAGGTCTCATCTGCTAACCAAAATACCATTAATTTGCTAAAATTACAATAAACAGTAGTTTTATTTTATGATAACTGTTATGACAGATTGTGCTGACAATCGAGATAGCACATTATCGAGATGCAGCTTTATTGTAAAGTGGGATAGTTGTACAGGTAAGGGTAACCAGGAGCATCGAGAACAACAAGAAAATCCAAAACGTAATCCAGATAACAAGAGATGGTCGAGCAGGCAGAGAACAGTTGAAAACGTGGTAAACAGTCCAGGGATCAAAACACAGACAGGCAAACACAGGTAAACGCTTCAAAATGCACATACACAGTAACAATTCTCAGCCAAGAGTGTAAACCAGGCTGTATGTAGTCCATGTAATCATTGAGAATGACCATCTGACCATCACCTGTGTGTGTGTGTGTGTGTGTGTGTGGTTGTGTGTGTGTGTGTGTGTGTGTGTGTGTGTTGTGTGGTGTTTGTGTGTGTGATGAGAGGGAATAAGGAACTGGTGTGCAAGAGGTGCATGATGTTATTTGTAGTCCAGTTCAGTGACAGATCTGTAGTTCTCCAGCGATCTGCAAGTGCAAGATTGCTGGTGATCATGACAGAGCTCCGCCTCTAGAAGTGGATTCCAGACGCTACAGGCCAAGAGGGAGGTGGAGTGGAGGCAGAATAGGGGGAGGGACAGAAGGTCAGGTGCGTGCAGCGGGGCTGACCCTGGAGCAGCAGAGGACCTGGAGCATGGAGCTGTGGAGGGCCTGGAGCGCATAGCTGCAGTGGGCCTGGAGCATTGAGTTGCAGAGGGCCTGGAGCGTTGACCCATGGAGGACCTGGAGCAGGGAGTTGCGGAGGGCCTGGAGCATGGAGATGCTGAGGGCCTGGAGCATGGAGCTGCAAAGGCCTGGAGCACGGAGCTGCAAAGGGCCTGGAGCACGGAGCTGCGAAAGGCCTGGAGTGTGGAGCTGCAGAGGGCCTGGAGACTTTGGTTCAACAGGCACCCGAGGGTCATACACCCAAGTGGGTCAGGAGGCTCTGGTTCAGGAAGCACTGGTAGTTCATCTAACCCCAGTGGGTCAGGAGACATTGGTGGTTCAGACAGCTCTGGCGAAACTGGTATCACAACGGCTCTGGTGGGACTGGGAAGTCACATGGCACTGGTGGTACTGGGTTCACATGGCTCTGACGACACTGGGAAGTCATACAGCACTGGCGGCACTAGGAAGTCATGTGCCACTCGCAGCAATAGGAAGTCACATGGCTCTGGCAGCCACTTGTGGAACTAAGATGGCAGCTCTAGTCATTCGTGGGACTCAGGTGGTGTTCTGGCCATTTGTGTGACTCAGGTGGCGGCTCGGGCCATATTTGGGACTCAGGTGGTGGTTCTGGCCATTTGTTGGCCTCAGGTGGTGGCTCTGGTAGCCGTTCGTGGGCCTCAGGTGGCGGCTCTGGTAGCCATTCGTGGGACTCATGTGGTGGCTCTAGCCATTTGTGGGAATTAGGTGATGGCTCTGGCCGTTTGTGGTACTCAGGTGGCAGCTCTGGCCCTCTGAGGAGTTTAAGAGGATCTGGCAGCTGCCATTCGGGGATTTGGGAGGATCTGGTGCCTGTCATTTGGAAGTACTGGAAGCAACAGAAGATCTGGCAGCTCTGGACGCGACAGAGGATCTGGCAGCTCTGGAATTGACAGCGGGTCTAGCAGCTCTGGAAGTGACAGAGGATATGACAGCTCTGGAAGTGACAGAGGATCTGGCGCCCGCCATTTGGGGAATTTAGAGGAACCTGGCAGCCATTAAAGTGACAGAGGATCTGGAAGCTCTGGAAGTGTGGAATTCAGAGAGATCTGGAGCCCATTACTCGAGGGATTCAGAGGGATCTGGCACCTGCCATTCGGGGAATTCAGAGGATTTTGACAGCATCAATGGCTTTGATGATTCTGGCAGCTCTGGTGGTGGTGACCATCAGCTCTAGTGAGCTGGTGGCAGACTGGTATTACCCATCTTGTTAACTGATTCCTTAGTAGCAGCCATTTTTTTAAGCTGACCAACTGATGGCCGCCTCATCTTGTGCACTGGTAGACTAGGGACGGCTATTTTGTGCGCTGGTGGATCAGTGGTAGTCTTGTAGACTGGAGGACTGACTGGAGAACTGATATGTTGAGTGTGAGTCGCAAACTTGGCGGGCTTTTTGACCTTAGAATCAGCGTGGGCATCAGGGGCAGTGAACACGGCAGGGGCTAGAAAGTTGCCGGGCGTCTCTTCTGTAGGAATTCCGGTGAAAGTGAGAATTGACGAGGCAGAGCAGAGGAAATACCATTGGGGAGCTGTGGAGAAAACTACAGGTAAGCCCAGCGTTGTGGTGGTGTCCGTTGCAAATCCCTTCGAGCACATGTCTTGCTGTGTGCTGACCCCTTCAGAGAAACATTTAAGGGATCTTTCCTCCTCACCGACCGTAAACGATAAGCCGTTCAAGTAAATATTCTAGCCTCCAAGACTGGTTATTCAAAAGTTTTGTTCAGGCCCATTCAGTGTGGTTTTTTTGGACCTTATTTCAGCAATTTTTTTCTCCAAGACCTACTAACCACACATAATATATTTTCTTTACATATTATTGTAGCAGTTTGTGCTGAATTAAAAAAATGCATGTTTGCCAATACTATGTAATATAAGATGAGTGATAATTATTGATTTAGTGCCGCCTGAGGGATCGGAAATCACAGTTCTTCAGCTTAGGCTTGCAACCTAGTCCTTTAACGCACGGAAATTCCTCCAGATTCATCAAATCTTTTAATTATATAATGCACTTTGAAGGTGTAATATCCAATGTCCTTATTTGTTTGAGAAACATTATTTTTAAATATTTCAATATTTTCTCAAGTATTTGTTGGCAAACTGGCGATCTTGGCTCATCTTTGCTCCTAAAGGACTAGACTTTTATTGGATGCTGCTTTTGTACCCAATCAAAACTACAATTACTTGTTGACATCACCTGTTTCAAATCAATTCATTATTTCACCAATTTAACCTGATTACTTACCATAAAATTGCGTCTGTCCCAAGTTTTTTTGGAATGTGTTGCAGGTCTGAATGTTAGGAAAAGGATAAATATTTACAAATGAAGTTGACCAGACAAAACTGAAATATTTGTGTTGTCATGTTGGTCTGCCAATGAAATACAAGTCAAAGTAAATTTGGAAAATTTGGAAAACATAACTTTTTTTATGTTACTTTAATTAAACTAATATTTCATGACATATTTATATTTTGCTCAAATAATTGTATTAATAATAATAATAATAATAAGATTAATAATAATTTGCTTGTCCACGTGGGTGTAAGTAATTTGTGTTTGAATATGAAGGTGGGAACTAATTAGCAGATAATGAGCTTCTGCATCGTGCTTGTTCGATAACAGTTTCTAATCCAGATACCTTGTTTTCTAAAAGAATTGCATTATTTAAAAGTGTACATTTCAGGATTTATGCAGACATGTCTCATGTCGTGAAACATATATTCACAGAGATTCAGCCCTCCCTAGTTGTACAATTTTTACAAAAACACATTGTTTTGTTTGCAATTTTGAATAGCATACAATAAAAATAGACCCTTTGCAGTTTCAAATACTTTTATGGCCAATACATGTTCTCAAAGTGTGTGTTTCCAGGACCAAAATAAGGTTAGAGACAATTCAATTTTAATCATTAAGATTCATCCAATTGCACTGACTAACTGCTATGGGAATAATACAAACTTCATAAAAAACAGAACAGAGAGCTGATAACTCTTCAGCACAGTGACACAACAGCAGAGCACAGCAAACAGCATATTAAGACTGACCTTAATATCATGGGCTAAAGTTGTTGATCTTACTCCATCCAGCTATTCTCCAGATGAAAGTTAGCCCAGCGGAAGCAACAATTCCTCTGGAGACAGTTCATCAGATCCTCGAGTGTCTCTCATCTCTCAACAATGCTGCAGAGGGCTAAACACACAAAGTGACATTACAACACTTTAAAATGTTTTGTCCCAGCCTGAAAGCCTGTCAAATTTTAAGGCCGAAAAAGGTAATAAAAACATTGTAAAAATAGTCCCATGTAACTACAGTGATTATGTCACGCTGGTAGACAAGGAAGACAGAGATGGTTATCTTTTCACAAGGTTATTCAAAGTAAGCAACATAGGAATAATCACACAGGCTGTATGAAAGGCAGATCTCAAGTGCCGGTGATCTCGCTCACAGCACTGCTGGAGTAGAGCTGGTGTTAGAGCTAGTCAGTGCTGTTCGCTGTAGCACAGCGGGGGATTCACAGTCACACAGTTCAGGGGAAATGGAAGATCGTAGAGGAACACCACACAAGTCTTCGCCTTGTAAACACGGTGAGAGATAAGCATGGTTAACATCCTGAACCTCCATTGATGGGAACAGGCATATAGTGCAATGAGGGTGATTACAGATCTTCAGACAAAGTCACATAGTAAGACCGACACTTCCCTTTAATCAGTGCAATGGGTACGAAGACTCAGAAGGAACATCCATGGAAGAAGAGAAGACGAAGGAGCTTGGGGTGAAGACACCATTCAACTGTTAATACCGGCCGAAGAGTGAACGGAGGAGGTGAGTGTTTATAGTGTCCAGGCTGTTGAAGAAACAGGTGCAAATGGTTTAGTACTCAGGGAATGTTCTCGTGATTGGATGGGACTGGTATGAGGTGGTGAAACTGGATTGGGTGAGCAGGAACAAGCCGGGATGTGTACCTCCGGACTGGCCCGCTGAAGATGGACGTGAGCTGAGTCCCAGACCCTCTAGCTCTCCTGGAACCAGTGATCAACCGCGGGCACTTCCAGTTGTTTCCCCCATTCCAGGGAAACAAGGATGGTTGGTAACCTAGGACACATTGAAAAGAGGTTAGACCGGTAGATGATTGACGAAGAGAATTTTGTGCATATTCAGAGGCCCACGGAAGATACTGGCTCCAGGGGTTCTGATGGTTGTTGCAGTATGAACCTA
The DNA here is from genome assembly GCA_903798195.1 of Danio kyathit. Lineage (NCBI taxonomy): Eukaryota > Metazoa > Chordata > Actinopteri > Cypriniformes > Danionidae > Danio > Danio kyathit. The sequence goes on along the minus strand of LR812532.1, from coordinate 18,328,420 downwards.
AAACCGGGAAATCTCTTGGATTTTACGCTAGGTCTTATCGTTGGTTTGAGGATGATAGCCAGATAGCCTGGAAATGAACTGTGGCCCCCCTGTCTGACACGATGTCTTCGGGGAAGCCATAGTTTCTGAAGACATGATGGAACAGGGCCTCGGCTGTTTCAAGGGCTGTGGGAAGACCTTTGAGAGGTATTCATTTGCAGGATTTAGAAAAACCGATCTACAACCACCAGAATAGTCCTTGAGAGGGGGGTAGATCGGTGGCGAAATCAACACCAAGTGTTGTCTAGGGCCGGCGGGGAATGGGTAACGGTAGTAGCTTTCCCTCTGGCAGATGGCGTGAAGTGGTAGTGATGGAACAGACCGAGCAACCCTTAACGTACTGGGTGACCATCATGGGCCATTTTAGGCCACCAATAACCTTCCTTGAGGAGCGAGAGGGTCCGCCTACTGCCCGGGTGTCCTGAGCTGAGGGAGGTGTGCGTACTATCCAGGAGCGGGTGTACGGTATCTAGTGTGGGTACATAGGCACAGGCCTGGAGGAAGGCCGGGGGGAGCTTGTTCCTCTAGAGTGGCTAAACGAATGTCTGCATCTATTTGCCACAGGATAAGAGCCACGAAGATCGAAGGAGGAAGAATGGATTCCGGGAAATCGTCACGAGGATCAGGTTAGTGCATTCTTGACAGAGCATCTGCTTTGACGTTTTTATGACCAGGTTGGTAAGTGATATTGAAAGGAACCGTGCGAAGAAGAGAGGACCAGCGAGCTTGACGAGCATTCAGGGCGTTTGGCATCTCGTATGTACTGGAGATTCTTGTGATCAGTGATGACAGTGAAGGGATGCTGAGCTCCTTCAAGCCAGTGACGCCACTCTTCAAGTGCTAGCTTGATGGCAAATAATTCACGGTCTCCAATACCATAATTTTGTTCCGCTGATGTTAACTTCCTGGAATAGTAGGCACAAGGATGAAGGGCTTTGGGTTCACCAGACCATTGAGATAATATTGCGCCTACTCCAGTGTCCGCGGCGTCGACCTCATTGATGAATGGGAGATTGGGATTAGGATGACGCAGGATGGGTGCTGTGGTAAACTTGGACTTGAGCTGGTCAAAGGCAATGGCGTGTCTCTGGGGTCCATGTGAGTACCTTTTTACCATCCTTTGAGAAGAGAAGTGAGTGGCGATGAGAGGATACTGTAGTTCTTAATGAACTGCCGATAGAAGTTGGCGAATCCCAGAAAACGTTGAAGTTCTTTAATGGTTTTCAGGGTGTTCCCACTTGGACACAGCATCCCACTTTGCACTGCTCCATACTCACACCCTGGGGGGTGATGACATATCCCAGGAAGAATATAGTGGTTTGATGAAACTCACACTTTTTGGGCTTGAGGAACAGATGATTATCTCTCAGACGTTGGGAGTACTTGTTTCACATGGCCCTGATGCTCTTCTAGATTGCGGGAATAGATTAGGATATCATCTATTTAGACGATGGTGAAACGATGAAGGAGGTCTCTGAAAATCTTGTTCATGAAGTTTTGAAAGATGGAGGGACTATTAGCCAGCTCGTAGGGCATAACGAGGTACTCATAGTGGCCGGACGGTGTAACAAAGGCCGTTTTTCACTTGGCCCCCCTGGCGGATGTGGATGAGATTGTAGGCGCTACGCAGATCCATTTTGCTGAACACTTTGGCTTCTCTTAGTTCTTCCAGGGCAGCTGGAACTAGAGGTAAGGGGTAGGCAAACTTGACAGTAGCGGCATGCAGTACTCTATAATCTATGCATGGCCTTGGGTCCTCCATCCTTTTTTGAGACAAAGAAGAAACTAGATGCTGCGGGAGATGTGGATGGTCTGATGAACCCTTGCTGGAGAGCTTCGCTAATATAGTCCGACATTGCCTCGTGCTCAGGACGGGATAATGGGTAAATCCTTCCGTGTGGTAACTTGGCGTCGGGCAGCAGGTCGATACAACAATCCCAGGACCGATGAGGGGATAATTGGGTGGCTCGTTCTTTGCTGAAGACGTCAGAGTATTCATGATATGCCGATGGAATGGGACGGCTGAAAGGATGAGTGACTTGCATGGCTGTGTCCTGAAGACGCAATGAAGAGGTGTGACCAGTAAAGGGGGTAATATGACCGTTGATTCTGCACTTGGATCCCCATTCGAGAATAACTCCAGTTTCCCAGTTGATGCTAGGTTGATGCTGAATAAGCCATGGTCGTCCCAAGATGACATCAACATTTGCACGAGGAAGGATAAGAAGGGTGAGTTTTTCTTGATGGTTCCGATCTAGGCAAAGGGTGACTGGCTTGGTACGGCGATTAATTTTACCATCTCCTAGCGGCGAACTCTGGATTGTGGTGATGTGATACTGAACCTCATTTCTTACAGATGGAATGTTGTAGCGGGAGATGAAGGTGGAAGATATGAAGTTCCAAGCGGCTCCAGAGTCCAACAGAACATGTACAGGGAAAGTTTGAGACTGCATTATTAACTCTGCCTTAAGATGAGGTATGGAGGAAACGTGGGAGTGAGGATGACTTTACTCACCAAGAGCCGAGGTGGACAGATGGGACAGGTGGCTATCAGGTGAGTCGATTCACCACAGTAGAGGCAGAGCTGATGACGAATACGCCGCTGGTGTTCAGAGGTTTCAAGCCGGTAGGAGTCGGTCAGCATAGGCTATTCAGGGTCCTGCGTAATCGGGGAAGACTTGGATGGTAATGGAGGGTTATCAGATAAAGAAGAACAGGCAGATAAATGTTGACACACACTAATGGATTTCTTGATGAAGATCTCAAGATTGGCATTGTCATCGTAAATAACCATCTGTTTACGTATAGATGGTTTCAGTCCTTTATGGTATGCAGCCAGAAGCGCCACAGAGTTCCACCCTCTGCTGGCTGCAAGTGTCCGAAACTGGAGAGTATATTCATGAATAGACATTATTCCTTGGTTAAGGTTCATGAGTTCGTCGTGCACTGATAAAGGGGTAAGTGGAACTGAAAATACCTTCTTAAAGTGGGCGACGAAGGAATGGGTGGTGGTTATCACAGGGCTGCGAGTACTCCACAATGCATCTGCCCATTGAAAGGCTCGACCTGAGAGATGGGAAATAATAAATGCAACTTTGGAAAGTTCGTTAGGAAATTGCACAGTGTTGGCTTCGATATACAATGAGCATTGAAGGAGGAACCCATTACAGGTGCTCGGTTCGCCAGAATAACTCGTAGGTCGAGCTAGTGGAGTACTTGGTGTTACCACCAGGTTGGAGCTAGCGCTCATGGGTGCGTAAGGCAACGTCTGACGCATAGCATGGACCATACTAGCAAAGGGATCTGCGTCACTTCCGGGTAGCTTAGCGCTAGTTTCCATGTTGTTGTTGTTGTTGGAGCCGGTATTCTGTCACGCTGGTAGACAAGGAAAACAGAGATGGTTATCTTTTCACAAGGTTTATTCAAAGTAAGCAACATAGGAATATCACACAGGCTGTATGAAAGGCAGATCTCAAGTGCCGGTGATCTCGCTCACAGCACTGCTGGAGTAGAGCTGGTGTTAGAGCTAGTCAGTGCTGTTCGCTGTAGCACAGCGGGGATTCACAGTCACACAGTTCAGGGGGAATGGAAGATCGTAGAGGAACACCACACAAGTCTTCGCCTTGTAAACATGTTGAGAGTTAAGCATGGGTTAACATCCTGAACCTCCGTTGATGGTAACAGGCATATAGTGCATGAGGGTGATTACAGATTTTCAGACAAAGTCAGATAGTCAAGACACTTCCCTTTATCAGTGCAATGGGTACGAAGACTCAGAAGGAACATTCATGGAAGAAGAGAAGACGAAGGAGCTTGGGTGAAGACAACCATTCAACTTCAATACCGGCCGAAGAGTGAACGAAGGAGGTGAGTGTTTATAGTGTCCAGGCTGATGAGGAACAGGTGCAGATGTTAGTACTTAGGGGAAGGTTCTCGTGATTGGATATGACTCGTATGAGGTGGTGAAACTGGATTGGGTGAGTAGGAACGAGCTGGGGATGTTACAGATTACATGTAAACCTCAAGCACATTACATTTTGTAGCCCTGAATTCTTGCTAGAGCAAAAAATTGTACACAAATGTTTCAGGTGTGATTAAAACTATTAATTTTGTTGAACAAATGTTATATCACTGTCTTTGATTAAATAAAATCTAACAATCCATGTTTTTTTTTTCTCAGATTTGTTAATTGTTTTATTTATACACATTTTCTTCACGTATTTAAAAGTACCATATTATATAAAATATGTATATTTGATGCTCTATTCGAGGGTTACCTTAGTAACCGGAGCATTCCCCTTCGGGAGGGGAACTTCAATGCTATGTTGAAAAACTTCCACTATGGGGAAATGTATGGACAATGCCATAATGATTGAACCTTACCTTCGCCCCCGATGAGAGGTTTGCCAGGCAAGAGAGAGCGTGAGCACACCTGCATCACCAGAGTCTTCCAACGTGTTCCCTGGCCCTTACTTATCCCACTTCAACAGAAGATTTACGGATTTAGATATATTTTTCGGGAGTCGCAAATGCATCTAGATAACTTCATTTGCATTCAACAACGTAACAGGCCAGTGCCTGAGTCCTCCGCTGAGTCAGATGCTGGGGGCCTTGGAGGAATAAGTCCCAAGCATGGGACTTTACTGACAGAGTGAATAAATGCTCACTTATACAACACTTAACCGAATTTCTCATTCACTGCATGAGGAAATCGGCTCTCCTCAAGATTAATAAATCTCGCAATAGGTGTCGCCCAGCCCGCAGCTCTACAATGTCTGTTAGAGAGGCGCCGCGTGCTAATGCCCAAAAAGATGCGCGCTTCGAAGAGCCCTTCTGCCGATCACTGTAACAGATAAAGAGCTGAGTATGGTCCGTATTATATGCAAAGCGCGAAGAACACAGCAAATAAAGGGGCTGGTCTGCCTCCTCCGTGGGCAGCGCTTCCAGGTTCACTACGTAGCTGAAGGAACGCTGTAGGAACTTAGTGCACCTAGGTGGGCCGGGGTCTCAGGTAAACGTGAGAGTGGGCCGGCCCAAAATGCTGGCACATTTCTCTGACCGAAAATGCCTCCAGATACCCACCCATATGGCCGATGCGAACGCAACCAGCAGAGCTGTCTACCTCACTCGTGTGTGCCTGCGTGCCATGCGCGTCTGGGGACTCAATCGTGAAGTCAGTGCTAAAGTGGTGTACAGCGGCTGTGGCCATATTCAATTCAATTCACTTCATCTTTATTTGTATAGCGCTTATACAATGTAGATTGTGTCAAAGCAGCTTCACATAGAAGATTATAGTAAATTGAAACAGTGTCAGTTCAGTTTAGCTCAGTTCAATGTGGGGTAAAATTCACTACTGAGAGTCCAAACACTGCAATTCCATCGATGCGCAGCTCTACGCAGCTCTATATGCCCCAGGAGCCTCTGAAAGATTTCAGTGGGACCACTATTTTGCTGTCGAACTGTCTCAGACAGTTCAGCATTAGCTGAGCGCGCTCTCCGGAGAGGCGCGCTGTCATGGTGACCGAGTCCAGCTCCAACCCAAGAAAAGAAATCCTCTGCAAGGAGCGAGTTTGCTCTTTTCTTGGTTGACCTGAAACCCCAATAGGTGGAGGTGCTGGAGCACCTTGTCCCTGTGCATAGTCAATTGCTCCCGCGATTGGGCTAAAATCAGCCAGTCGCCGGGATAATTGAATAATCGGATGCCTGCGAGCCGAAGGGGCACTAGGGCACCCTCCGCGAGCTTGGTGAAGACCTGTGCAAACAGAGAGAGCCCGAAGGGGAGGACTTGTACTGCCAGGCTCGCTTGATGCAGACAGCAGAAAACTGACGGTGGCGTGGAGTAAGGAGACATGAAGTACACGTTCTTCAGGTCTATTGCTGCAGGCCAATCCCGAGGACGAATGCACCGGAGGATGCGCTTCTGCATAAGCATTTTGAACGGCAGCTTGGGCAGACAGCGGTTCAAAATGCGCAGATCTAGGATTGGCCGTAACCCACCGCTCTTTTGGGTACAATGAACTACAGGCTGTAAACCCGCTCTCCATCTCGGCTGGAGGGATCGGTTAGATTGCATCCTTCGCCAGGAGGACAGCAATCTTCTCTCGCAAGACAGGGGCGGACACAGGGCTGACCCTGGTGACATGCAACCCCGTGAACTTGGAGGCTGTTTCGCGAATCGAATCGCGTAGCTGCGTATGAGCCACCGCAAAGAGTTTGCCCACGCTAACCAGGCAGGCAGAGCCCTCGCTAATGACTGCATCGCTACAATCGCTGACGTACCAGCAGTGGGGCAGCGCGGAGTGGGGAGTGCTGATCCGGGAGCGATGGGGTCCCGCGGAAGAGCTGGAGGTGAGAGATTCATTTACCGAGCACCCAGACTCTGGAGGGGAGGGCTGGAGGTGTGAGAGAAAGGAGACCGTCCTCCCAGACCTCGTGAGCCAGTGGCGAAGTGCTTCCCAGACTGGCAGTATTCGGGCTATCACATCCAGGGAAGGGAAAAATGCCGGCCCCCCACCAGGGAGAGAGCAGGTTCCCTCTTCTCCGGATGGCCCGTCTCAGGAGCGATTCGCGGTCCGTTAACCGGACTTAATGGCACCCTGGGACGAGAAGCGCCAATGGTGTTGCCGAACAGGCCAGACTGGTATATGGGGGAGTCAAGAAAGTGCATCGCTACAATCGCTGACGTACCAGCAGTGGGGCAGCGCGGAGTGGGAGTGCTGATCCGGGGAGCGATGGGGTCCCGCCGAAGAGCTGGAGGTGAGACATTCACTCACCGTGCACCCACACTCCGGAGGGGAGGGCTGGAGGTGTGAGAGAAAGGAGACCGTCCTCCCAGACCTCGTGAGCCAGTGGCGAAGTGCTTCCCAGACTGGCAGTATTCGGGCTATCACATCCAGGGAAGGGAAAAATGCCCGGCCCCCCACCAGGGAGAGAGCAGATTCCCTCTTCTCCGGATGGCCCGTCTCAGGAGCGATTCGCGGTCCGTTAACCGGACTTAATGGCACCCTGGGACGAGAAGCGCCAATGGTGTTGCCGAACAGGCCAGACTGGTATATGGGGGAGTCAAGAAAGTGCATCGCTACAATCGCTGACGTACCAGCAGTGGGGCAGCGCGGAGTGGGAGTGCTGATCCGAGGAGCGATGGGGTCCCGCCGAAGAGCTGGAGGTGAGAGATTCACTCACCGTGCACCCACACTCCGGAGGGGAGGGCTGGAGGTGTGAGAGAAAGGAGACCGTCCTCCCAGACCTCGTGAGCCAGTGGCGAAGTGCTTCCCAGACTGGCAGTATTCGGGCTATCACATCCAGGGAAGGGAAAAATGCCCGGCCCCCCACCAGGGAGAGAGCAGGTTCCCTCTTCTCCGGATGGCCCGTCTCAGGAGCGATTCGCGGTCCGTTAACCAGACTTAATGGCACCCTGGGACGAGAAGCGCCAATGGTGTCGCCAAACAGGCCAGACTGGTATATGGGGGAGTCAAGAAAGTGAACGTTGTCAACTCCGCGCATATTGTTTGCCAGGTTTAGCCCGAGGTGGCGCTCCTGGACCACTAATGTGGCCATCGTCCTTCACAGGGCACGCGCAGCGGACTTGAGGTCCATGGAGCTCAGTCGGCTGCGGTGCGTGGCTTGTAACAAACCTGGGTCGGAACCACCCTCGTCCAGCTGAGCCAGCGCGCGCACATGGACCCTAGCGTGCGGGGTGGAAGCAGCCTGCCCGTGGCTGTGTGAGCTCTGGCTCGGAGAGAAGCAGAAGACCGACACGCCTTGGACGGGAGTTGAGACTGACACCAGCAGAAGGAGGCACCACGCGGGCCCGTGATGGCACTCTCAATCTGGGGAATCGACTCGTACTCCCTGGCTGCTTCACCATCAGGGGTAGTGAGGCGGAGGCGCATGCAGATCATGCAGAGAAAGGTGCCCTCCAACACTGCGTGAGCCCACTGTGCACTTCCGGGAAGAAAGGGATGGGGTGGCTAGAAGGTCTTGCTTTTTTAGTCCTCCACATACACCCATCTAGTCGGTCCGGCTGCGGGGCTGGGGGATAAACCATCTCCAGGCCTGTGGCCAGAGCAGCCTGGCTATCATGTCTGTTTCTAGATCCGCCACCTTGCTCGCTCCCGAAGGGAGGAAGCGGAGGGAGGGGATCCTTCATCACACCATGACAGCCCATCCTCCGATGCAGCATTGGACATCTGAGCCTCTGTGTCATCAAGTGAGAGGGCGGCCATCCGGGGATGGAGCGCTTCTCTCACTCGAAGCTTGGATGGAGCGCGTAGAGGAGCAAGAGGTCCGCAAGCCCAAGGGTGGCAGATTTACTCCCACTGTAACCCTCAGATCTGCCCAAGTGCCCACCGCGGAGCGGGGGACAACTGGGGTGGGTGGCTCTTTTGCAAGAGCGAACCGCGATCTTAACTGCACAGCAGACATGCCACCGCAGTAATGGCATGCACTGCCCGTGAGCACCGCATTTAAAATGCTGGCCCTACAGACATGAAACGCAGTGCTTGTGCCCATCATCCGAGGACAGAAAACCACCGCATCCAGAAATCCACAGTCCGCATCCACAGTCGGAGCGACGTCTTGAAAAAGACGCGCTGCATGACCGTGTTGCTCTTTTAGGAAATTCTCAACAATACATACCGCTCTGGAGAACCAGACCCAAAGGACGCAAGGCAAGGGAGAAACCCAGCTCGACCGTCTGCCGCTGCGTGTCACACACTCTGGACCGGGAGATCACTCTTGTTCACTCTCTGTCTGAAACTCAGGTGGAGGAACCCTCATCAACTCTCTCAAAAGGCTGTTGAAGTCTCTGAAGTGAAAATGATGCTTTGGCTTTGCTTGCACTGTACTCTTATAACCAAATTAATTGCAACAAGCATCAGCTGCGCAAGCTCAAGCTGCCAACTCATTGGCATTTCATTGGTCCGTTTACATACTCTTTCAGATGATTGGCTTTCTGAATGAAATCCCCATAGTGGAAGTTTTTCCACAGAGCATTGAAGTTCCCCTCCCGAAGGGGAACTGTAGTTAAGCATAGCTCCTAGTTGTGTTCTATTCCCAGTTATCCTCCTATGCCCTATTCATTCAGAATGTTCCAAAATTTAAACTCGGAATGATTAAAAAAAAAAAAAAAAAGGTTAAGGTCATCTCTCAGGTTTAATTTTCTTTCAAAGTAGCATATTTTTACAGTTTAGGTTTTGCGATCTTCATATTGACAATTGACCTCCCTTCGTAGTGCACTTTGAAAACATTTACGACATTTTGAACACAGCCGTGGCTCATGATGAAAGCTATATGTGACTATTATTATAGAAGTGGAATTTACGATACATCTCCAAAGCTTGTGAAAACAAAAATATATAGCATAGGTTAATGGTTTTAATTTATAGTGGGTTATTTATTAAGAAATGTGTCTGTAGCCTACTGTATATGACATGGGCCTAGTGTTTAGAACATTTCTGCAGTGGTTTGAATGTGGCACAGTTGTAAAAGTAGACTAAAAAATAAAATAAATAAACAATATCCTACTTAATAATAATAGTATTATAATAATAATTATTATTATATTATTAATAATAGCCCACTGTAAATTACAACCATAAACAATTTATATGATTTATACTGTATATGAGATTAGAGTGTTAGCTAAGTAGTTTTATGTTTTACCATAGAATCTGGAATATTCTCAATAATACAGTATTTTTAAAAGAAACATTGGCCTATATGTGCCATTTACATATATTTTAGTTAATATAGAACACGAGTGCATGTTTTTACTAAAACTAACATTGGATTTTGATGGTCAAATGATGGTCATTTTCTCTAAAGAAGTTGATACTCGGCCCTGTTTAGAGCATCATTATGGACATTTTATGTTATAACTAACGTGGTTCAAATGATGGATCTGCGACAGAGAAACTTTTTTTTTGTGGAAACACTGGTCACTACATCGTTAATTTTTCAAACGATGCATTGTACTATGACAATTCAGCCACTATTTATGTCGTTGTTTGGGAAATGCCCCCAGGTCAATTCAGTCGGTCAGGTTAACACTTTAACTATAAAAGATGTTTCTGGCTATTTTCAGACTACCTGGATGTTGTCATTACCATGCCCAAGGCAGCACTGTTTGGACCAAAAGCAAAAGTGTATTTGCACAAAGACATGTACCCTCATTTCTGCTCAGCTCAATGTCAGCAAACAGACCAATCTTGATGATCTGCCACAGAAGCCCTAAAACCAGATGAGGTTTGCCTTCTCGAAGGTCCAAAGCTCCGATGTTGACCACGTGACAGCCAATGGCAGAGGCTGAATTGAGAGCCAAGTTAAGATTCTCCTGCAGGATGAAAAGAATGTTTTTAATATAGCACAAACTTATATTAATTTAACCAGGTAAAATCACTCTAACACAAATGTGTTTGCTTTAATACAAGAAACAAACAGGGCTAGTAATCCAGAGTCATTAAAGATAATTTTCAAAGGAATACACTAAAAAAATAAAAACAAACCTGTATTGTGAATGGTGTTAGCTTTTTTTTGTTGATTGTCCTCTCATCAATAGTATCAGGTACTGAAAGATTGATCATTTTACTAAAATACACAAGGACACACCGATTAAGACATATGGATATCTTAAATGTTAAAATAATGAAACCATAGACAAGATGTTAAAGAGTGTATCAGGCTTACCACAGGACTATACCATCACCTACGGCCTTGAAGAGAGCATCCGTATTAGGGTTCATGGGCAGTGTGTGTTTACAGTCAGGGTCATGTTCCAAAGCTGTGTTGATCCAATTCACAAAGGCAAACCTCTCCTCCTCTTTTCACAGATACAACAAATAAAAGTATATACGGTACCATTAATGCCAAATAGTACATGATTAATACCAAACAATACCCCACACGATACCATAATACTTTCATAAGATATTCACATATGCCTAAAGTAGGCCTACCTTGAATTAACATGTAGATTTCAAGGCAATAATATGACAGTTCATGCAAAGACTGTAATATCACCATTATCTTGGTATCATCTGAATACAACAAGCCACTGGGAAGTATAGTGCAATCAAACTTGATGATAAAGTTTGAAGTAGTTTTTAAAGTTGGAGATTTGATGATTTCTATTGTTAAAAGATAGTAATCTAAGTGCTTGCAAGGCAGTTCACAGGATGTTGCTATGAAGTTACAACAGTAGTGAGATGTCACTAGCATGATTAACATGTCACTGGCATGTTGTTAGCATGTTAGTAGCATGTCATTAGTATGATTCTTGCATAACTAACAAGTTATTAACATGTAGTTAGCATGATTAGCATGCCACTAGCATATTGTAACATAAATAGCATGTGCTAGCATGTTACTAGCATCTTGTAAATGGCTGCTAAGGTGTGGCTGGACTGTTGCCATGGTGATATTTAAGGAGTTTAAGAAAGAAAAAGAAAAATACGAAGAAATAATAAAGGCAGAAGAATAAGAAATAAGCAAGAGAATAGAAGAAGAAAAAAGAAGAAAGAATTAGAAAAAAGGAGGAAGAATAATTTAACACCTTTATTTAATACAAACTTTTAAAAAACAACATGCTACATTGAAAAACAAACTTTCAAATCATGCAAGAAAGAAAGAAAATAAAAATAAATTGTGAAATTAAGAACATTTATTAAATACAAACTTTTAAAAACAAAATTTTTTAAATCATGCAATGAAAAAGAAAGAAAGAAGCAAAAGAAAGAGGAAGTAGAAGAAATATAGAAGGTAAAAAAAAGGAATTTAGAAAGTGTAAGGACTTTTTATTACAGACTTTTAAAAACATGTTTCATTAGGAAAAAACAAACTTCTAAACCCTTCAATTAAGAAGAAAAATAAAGAAGAAGAATGAAGAAAGAGAAGAAATATTGAAATGTTAACATCTTTATTTAATACAAATTCTTAAAACCAACATAATTCATTAAGAAAAAACAAACTTTCTAACTGCAATGAAAAAGCATAAAGAAACAAAAGGGGAAGAATAAATGAGAAGAATAAAAAGAAAAAAAAATTGTGCCTTTATTTAATACAAACTTTAAAAAATTATATATATATATATATATATATATATATATATATATATATATATATATATATATATATATATATAATACAAAAATGCAATATGGTTGTTATAATAGTGTTATACTAAAACTAAAAATATAGTGTGCTCAGCCAGTTCAACTAATGCAAAAGGAATAAGTGAATTATCTTGTAAAAACAGGTATTTTTACCTGAGAAGGAGTGCTGTGTGCCTGCACTGGAGAGCTCAGAGGTGCCTCCAATAGCCAAGATACCCTCTTTCCTGTTAATGGCCTTCCGAAAGCTCTTTGCAATGTCACTGCTCTTTAACTCCTGAAAGATCTGGATAGACGCACAATAGGATATTAATAGTATAATAGAGGGTACCTGTATGCACATTGGCCAACACAGTGCTTTAGTCATGTTAATCTATATAATGTGGCTTCGACACAATTTGCATTTTACTGTATAAAGCGCAATAGAAATAAAAGTGACGAAACTTGACTTAATATACATAACACACAAAAAAATGCTACAATAGCCATTCACCATATCAATGCATGCACAGACCCATGTCAGGAACTATAATAAAGACTAGAGATTGCATAATAAAATAAATGTTAAAAAATGGTTTAGAGAAAAAAAAAAAGAATAATAATATATATATATATATATATATATATATATATATATATATATATATATATATATATATACACACACACACACACACACACACACACACACACACACACACACACACACACATATATACAGTTGAAGTCAGAATTGTAGCCCCCCTTCGAATTTTTTTTCTTTTTTAAATATTTCCCAAATGATTCAATTCAATTCATCTTTATTTGTATAGCGCTTATACAATGTAGATTGTGTCAAAGCAGCTTCACATGGAAGATAGTGAATTGAAACAGTGTCAGTTTAGTTTTCAGAGATTAAGTTCAGTTCAGTTTAGCTCAGTTTAGTGTGGGTTAATAATCACTACCGAGAGTCCAAACACTGAATAGCAATCCATGATGATGTTAAATGATGTTTAACAAAGCAAGGAAATTTTCACAGTATGTCTGATAATTCTTCTGAAGAAAGTCTTATTTGTTTTATTTAGGCTAGAATAAAAAAGATTTAATTTATTAAACACCATTTTAAGGACAAAATTATTAGCTCCTTTAAGCTCATTTTTTTTCCATAGTCTACAGCCTGGGTTCTCAATTCCAGTCCTCGTGACCCCCCGTCCTGCACATTTTGTATGCCTCTCTTATTTGACACACAAGGATCGAGTAGATGATCTGAACCAGGTGTGTTAAGTAAGAAAAACATACAAAATGTGCAGGGCGGGGGGTCACGAGGACCGGAACTGAGAACCACTGGTCTACAGAACAAATCATCGTTATACAATAACTTGCCTAATTAAATACCCTAACCTGCCTAATTAACCTAGTTAAGCCTTTAAATGTCACTTTAAGCTGTATATAAGTGTCTTGAAAAATATCTAGTAAAATATTATTTACTGTCATCATGACAAAGATAAAATAAATCAGTTATTAGAAATGAGTTATTAAAACTATTATGTTTAGAAATGTGTTGAAAAAATCTTCTCTCCGTTAAACAGAAATTGGGGAAAAAAATAAACGAGGTGCCAATAATTCAGGGGGGGGGGGGATAATTCTGACTTCAACTGTATATATGAATGTGTGTTTGTGTGTGTGTGTGTGTGTGTGTGTGTGTGTGTGTGTGTGTGTGTGTGTGTGTGTGCGTGCGTGCGTGCGTGTGTGTGTGTTACTTGTTTACACCAACATATTAGAATGATTCTAAAGGATCATATGACACTGAAGACTAAAGATTGGCTGCTAAATAATTATGCCATAATTTAATTATTTTTTAAATTGGTTTGTTTTAGTTCTTTTAAAATATAATACTGCTGTACAATTTTACAATATTCATGTGACTTTTTGCCCTATTTTATAACCTTAGCTGCAAAGGTAACCGTTATCATATATTTAGTACATGGAAAGACCTGAAGAGACTTGGTGTAACTTCAAGCAGGTATCCTTAAATCTGGAATGTCCTGAAGGAGCTGCAGCCATTAAATTCTGACCAAGACAGTTTTACTGTTGTGATCACTAGCAGTGTTGCCTTTACTGGAGATTACTTCCTGTGTTCTGCCGAACTACAACTCTCATAAATTATTGCACCTATCGTCTTAACTCCTGCTACAGCTGACAATAATCTGGACACTGACACACACAGTTGAAACTCATGATGACTGATTATATGGACTATTTAAACACTTCTCATTCCCACATCACACATTGCATTCAATTCGTAAGGATTTATCCTTGTTTCTTGCCTTCCTGGGTAAGCTATATGGCTTGTTCATCTGCAGCAAGGTAAGCATTCCCTCAAGAACCACATTCAGGACTATTTGGACATTGCTAATCACTGTAATTACCCAGAATCCAATTTAATAGACTTTTTTTGTCATGGACTTAATGAACCACTCAAAACCACCCTCACACATGTTGGTTCTCGGGGGTCGCTATGTCAATTAATGGGCTTTGCCCTGCTCACAGTAGGTTTCCACTTCACTGTTGGTGAGGTGGTGGAGGAGATCCCTATTTTTTTTTTTTTTGGCGGAGGGGGCTATCAGTACACAGCAAGACTGGGCTTGACACAAGACCAGTTCACAAAATGGCAGCCACCAGTTTACCAGCTCACAAGTTGGTTACCGCCAGTCTGCCACCAGCTTAGAAAATGGCTTCCTATTCCAAGTCTTTTCCTGTCATGGCTCCTGTCATAGTTTGTTCCTAAATTGCCATTGGTTAAGCTTCAAAAATGGCTACCACCACCTGAGCTGCTAGAGTTGCTGCCCCACCAGTGTTGCTGCCACAACCAAAGTTATTACTGCCAGGGCTGCCACTGTCACCAGTTGTCAATGCCACCACCTGAGCCCCAAGAGTGGTCGCCGCCACCACTGACACCAGAGCTACAGCTGCAGGAGCCATTGATGTTTCAATAACCCAGCAGTGCCTCCTGATCCTGAGTCTCCTGATCCAGCAGGGTTGTGTGACCCACTAGTGCCTCCTGACCCACCCATGTCTCCTGACCCAGAGCTTCCTGACCGACTGGGGTTGTCTGTGCAATTGTCACTGTTAACATAGGGCACAATGCCTCCTCACCCAGAGCCTCCTGACCCTCCGGTACCTCCTGACCAACTAGGACTGTATGACGCACCAGAGCCTCCTGACCCATTGGAATTGTCTGACCTGCCAGTGCCTCCTGACCCACTGGGCCTCTCTGAAACACCAGTGCCTGCTGACCCAGAGCCCCCAGATCTGCTACAGCTCCACACTCCAGAACAGCTCTGCAGCTCCAGGCCCTTCACAGCTCTACGCTCCAGGGCTGCCTTAGCTCCAGTGTTGCCTTCACTGTAGATTACTTCCTGTATCCTACTGAACTACAACTCCCATATGTTATTGCAATGATCAACTAGTGCTACAGCTGACAGTAATCCGGACACACACACACACACACACACACAAAACTCAACTTCATGCTGATTGATTACATGGACTATTTAAACACCACTCATTTACATATCCATTGCTGATTCTTGTCTAATCTTCATTCGATTCGTAAACATTTTTCCTAACATTTATATTGCGCTTTTCTGGACAATCAATGTGCTTTACACATTAGAGGGGAATCTCCTCATCCACCACCAGTGTGCAGCATCCAACTGGATGACCACACACCAGCTGTTTGGTAGAGAGTGATGAAGCCAATTAAGATATGGGGATGGTTAGGAGGCCATGATGGACAAAGGCCAGTGAGCAAATTTGGCCAGGTTGAACCCCTACTCTTTTTCAAAGAAAATCCTGTGATTTTTTTCATGACCACAGAGTTGGGACCTCAATTTAACGTCTCATCTGAAAGACGGCACTTATTGAGCAGTATGGAATCCCCGTCACTATAGGGACCCACATAGACCACAGGTTGGGTGCCCCCTGTTGGTCTCACTAATACCATTTCCGGCAACAACCTAGCTTTCCCATGTGGTCTCCTATCCAGGTAATGACCAGCCGCAGCGCCTGCCTAGCTTCAGTGGGCAACCATGTGAGAGTTGCAGAGTGCTCGCTGCCGGTTTGTCTCTGATGCAGTTTATGCTGCCTGCCAGACCACTCTTTAATAAAAACTGCCTTTAGAACTAGCCCCTGTCTCCATGCCCCATCATTGCAAGTGTTACCCTGAGTTTTATATGCATTTAGTGAGCAGTCCTTACACAAAGCCTTAGAAGTGACCTTTTAACAAAACATCTAATGGCAAAGTTTAAATGTAATGTTATAACAGAATATAGAATCAGCAGATCTTAAACAGATTCTTTCTAATTCTACAAATGAGACCCATGCACTTTTTTAATGAAAACAATTTTTCATGTCATAATTTTTCAGTATTATCATTACCTATTATTACTTAATTTTGAAAAGACAATAGATATAATGTCTATTGTTGACTGTGCTTAAAGATGCTGCTAAATATGCAAATCAAAAATTTGAAGCTGAAATAACACTTTCTGAACTATTTGTGTTCAGAATTAATTAACAAAACTTTTTTTTTACTTATCTAATGTTTTTAATTTATTAAACATGTCAACATCTTATAAGAAAATTAACTCTATAGGATGAACATGCTTCAATTGATCCTCAGGTCATTGACAAATTAATTTTAGGCACATCTGACTTGAATAGGGACTGAACAGACCAATCTGTTTGTGATTACAAAATACATACCTCAAGAGCGTTTTAAAAGCATGTATTTTTTATGTGGCTGACGGATCTCTAATTTCTCTTACAGTATTGCTCTTAAGTTCTTATCTTCTTTCACAATGTGACATGCTCTAAATGCACCTCTTATGCACCCTTAA